>JAPYZA010007333.1:0-10232 GCA_030522685.1 Eupelmus azureus | reverse complement strand
CGGCCGAGTAAAATGATCACATGAGTGGGCAACCCGATCGAAGCGCTGCAGATGGCCGTTTTATAAAACACACCCGGTCACATTAGCAGACCTATCCCTTATACCACACGGGAGTTATTCCAGACCTGTATGTATACGACCGTGTTCAAGCGCGACTATACATCATATATATATATAATATATATATATATGCACGCGCGCGCATCCGTACTTCATTTATATACCATCTGTTGGTAAAGCTCTTAAACAAATATATAACACACTCAAAGTTTCAAAGCGCCGAAATTATAAAGTCTCTTCTTCTTGCCGCAACTTTTATTCTCGTTTACGTAAAAGAGTAGTACTTAATCAAACAAAGTTTTTAGGAGAGCGCATTTGCGCGCTTTTAAGATATTTGCTAATGCATTATTTCATCATTTTTATACCTAATTTCAAGAGCATAATTCGACAATGAACTGACTTTCTCGAAAGATTTCTCCTTGTAAAATTGGCCAGTAGCGGCCGAGTAGCTCGCTTCATCTTATGAATCTGTATACGACATATTCTCGAAGATACACTTACAGACGAGTTCCTGGAATTTATATAAAAACATTCTACGACCCCCAACACTGGACTCGGGCAGGCACGCACAAGCACAACACAGCTCATTGTTTGGCGCTCCATCGACTCGGGACTTGGCGACCCTTAAAACAAAACAAAACTTGCACAATATATATATATATATATATATATATATTCATACATCTATTACATTTTTTACAGTATAAGACGATCGTCACTTGAGTTCGTGTCGTGGCTCGTGGCTCGTGGTTTCGTACCTCGTGCCTCGATCAGTCAATCGGTGCAAAGAGTTTCTGTGCTCGTCTATTGGCGCGCGGCGCCCCGTCCTCGCTTGCAGAAATGTCGTTTACCCGTTCTTCATCGACTTCTCCTTCGATATCTGGGTGAGATAATCGCTAAAATTTATGCTCATACTTTTTATTTTACTTTTTTTCTATAACGCTCGTGTGATCTGCGTTTCAGCTCGGATAAGGCAATGGCAATGAAGACAGAAGTTGAGTCCGAAAAGGAAGAAGAAGAAGAAGAGGGAGAGGAGCTGGCGCCGATTAAAGCAGAACTCAACTCCGGTAGTCAATCTGACGAAGAGAGTGATAGTTTTGAAAGGATAAACAAGCCTTACGGTATTTACATTTCGTATCTCGAGATCCTCATTACTTGCCTATTCAGCACTTTGAATAAGTCTTTGTCCTTACGAAATTTCACAGCTGTTTTAAACAATCTTTACCTTGTACCAATAACTCGCTGCAATTTACAGTACATTTTACATTTTTATTGATTTTTAAATTCCACATTATAACTAAGCCGCTATAAACAAATGATGGCTTTTCTCAAAACATTTTTATCGGCGAGTCGTTAAAAAGTTTTATTAAATAGCGATATATTCAGTGCGCAAATTTGCGACTTTCAGTGATATATTTGATTTTATTTATCAATGTTTCAAAAATAATATTTTTGGTAATTATTAACAATTTTCTGCTTTTTTTCTTTTTCTTTTTCTTTTTCTTTTAAATGTGTAGACTGTTTATTAATTTTTTTGCTCAAGTATAAATAATACAGAATAATACAATTACCATTTTTGTAAATAATTGTACATCTTTTATATGAACCACAGATGAAAGTTATTCCGACCAAGATGAAGAAGAAAAAGATGACAAAAGGCCGAAAAAGAAGATTAAAAAAGCAGTAAATGATTTCATTCTTCAGGAAGCTGAAGTTGATGATGATATAGAAGATGATGAAGAGTGGGAAGAAGGTGCACAAGAGCTTGGTATTGTTGAAAATGAGATTGATGAATTTGGTCTTACAGCTAGAGAAATTGAGGGTAGAAGAAGAGTATCTGATTTGTGGGAGTGAGTATAAAATAGTTAGTCTTTATAATATAAATGGTAAATGTAATTTAAATAAATTACTTTGTACAATTAGTTCACAGAAAGAAGACGAAATCGAGGAGTATCTTAAAAATAAATATGCAAATGAAGCTATTACATCTCATCGTTTTGGTGATGGTGGAGAAAATATGAGTAATGAAATCACTCAACAAACATTGCTACCTGACGTTAAAGATCCAAATCTTTGGCTTGTAAGATGTCGTATAGGTGAAGAAATGTCAACTGTACTTTTATTGATGAGAAAATTTCTTACATATCAACATACTGGTAAATCCTTGAATTATGATTATAAATAACGTTCGTTTATCAAAAAATGTAAATATTTTTACAATATTAATTACAGACAATCCATTAGTAATAAAATCAGCCATTGCACCTAAAGATATAAAAGGTTTTATTTACATTGAAGCTTACAAGCAGATTCATGTGAAAGCTGCTATTGAAAATGTCAGTTCTTTAAAGATGGGTTTCTGGCAACAGAAAATGGTTCCAATAAAAGAAATGACAGATGTAATAAGAGTAACAAATCAAGTGAATTTAAAGCCAAATCAGTGGGTGAGAATAAAAAGGGGTTTATACAAAGGTGATATTGCTCAGATTGATTATATTGATGTAGCACAAAATAAAGTTCACCTGAAGTTGCTACCAAGAATTGATTACGCAAAACTTCGAGGGGCATTGAGATTAAAGTCAGAGGATCCTGAACCTCCAAAACGTAAAAAAAATTCAAGACCACCACCAAAACATTTTGATCCAGAAGCTATTCGAGCTATAGGAGGAGAAGTTACTAGTAACGGAGATTATTTAGTATTTGAAAGTAATCACTACAGCCACAAAGGGTATGTATATGTACTTATTTTGTTTTAATTAATTTACAGTACTTTGGTGTATTACCATCTTATTTTGTTTATTTTTCTTTTTAGTTTTCTATATAAAAACTTCAATATAAATGGTATTATAAGTGAAGGCGTGAAACCAACATTAACAGAAATTGAAAGTTTTGAAGAAACTCCAGAAAGTGTAGGCATTGAATTAAATGAACTTCCTGCAACTGGACTTGGCAGAAAAAAAAATGATAAAGTAATTTCTCATAATTTGAATACTGGTGATAATGTAGAAGTATGTGAAGGTGAATTAATGCATTTGCAAGGAAAAATTATTTCTATTGATGGTAATTCAATAACAATAATGCCAAACCACAGAGATTTACAAGAGCCAATAGAGTTTTTAGCGTATGAACTGAAAAAATATTTTACCATTGGAGACCATGTTAAAGTTAGTATAGTTGCAAACAATTATTTTATATTTATTTCTACAATATTACATTTTTTTTTAAACTATATAATTTACAGGTTTTAAGTGGTAAATATGAAGGTGATACAGGTTTAATTGTTCGAATTGAAGAAAACAGAGTCATTCTTTTTTCTGATTTATCAATGCACGAACTTGAAGTTTTATCTACTAATGTTCAGTTGTGCCCAGATATGGCAACAGGCATTGACAGTTTGGGTAAATATCAATGGGGCGATCTTGTCCAACTTGAACCACAAACAGTAGGTGTCATCGTTCGACTTGAACGTGAAATATTTCAAATTCTTTCAATGCATGGAAAGGTTGTTGAAGCTAAACCTGGAAGTTTGATAAAGTATATTGGAAATAAAAATACTTCTGCTTTAGATATGCAACAAAATACTATTAAAAGAAAAGATATCGTTAAAGTTGTTGATGGACCTCATTCGGGACGAGAAGGAGAAATAAAACATTTATATCGGAGTTTCGCTTTTCTGTATTCAAAAGTATATATTAACACTGGAGGTATATTTGTCTGCAGAACAAGGCACCTGCAGTTGGTTGGTGGAATCAAAGCTAGCACATTGATTGACTTCAATAGTACTCCAGTTTATGCTTCACCAACGCGCTCTGATAAGTAATTACTGTATATTTATATATTTTTTATGAAATAGCAAAACTAACAGATTTACTGCGACATGTCATACATATGTAGGAGAGACCAGGGCAGTCTTTAACGCATTTTGTTCGCGATTTTTTCAGGTCAAATTTTGAAATTTTTCAATTAATATAAACAAATTTTAAATGAAACTTTTGGTCTTAAATTGTCTTAAAAAAAAATATTTTTTTACCTCTACTTCGTTACGTATATTTTTTGACGCTTTAGAAATTGGATGATTTCGTTAAAATGATGCTTTAGAAATTAGATGATTTCATTCAAAAGTGCCCCGTATCCGGGGCACATTTAAATATTTTTTCTTAAAATGGTTAAAGTAACAAAAAAAAAAAAACAACTAATATAAAAAAAAATTTTCAGCAACAACGTGTACGTGATTTTAAACCCTTGACAAGTTTAAAAATGCAAAAAATTAATTATTAGTATTTTTTTCTACACAGATTATTATTTTTTTATGAATGTGCTCCGCACTTCACGGTTCGAATATGCCCCGAATCTTTACATGTTTTTGCCCGAATTCAATACGTTTCTAGGTCATCGTTGAAGTGCCTCGCGTTAAAAAAGTGCCTCGGTCTCGTGTATATATATATATATATCTATATATATTAGAAATTTTTTGCATTTGTTTATTTCAACGGTATTTTTGAAATTGATTTTTTCTTTAGAATATTAGAATATTATTTGATATTCTTATTTATTTATTCTTTAGAATGTCAAGTGATAAAAAAAGAATGTGTTAAATTTATTGTAATAAGTAAGATTTATTATCGATTAGTCGGGATCCAAATAATTTGGAAAGAATGAAAACTCCAAATACGTTTATTTTTGAGCAACGTTGCGTTAGCTTGGTACGCTGACTTTTTCAGCTCTTAAAAATTGTTAACACGCATCTTAAGTCGTCAGAAATATTCGCTAATAGCATGCAATAACTCGGTCTTAGATGAAATATCACTACATCGTCGATTAGCTACAGACGATAATAAATTTTACTTATTACAACAACAATGGGGGGCGACAATAACCAATTGTTAAATTCATTATTTTGTATATTTTTTAGAGACTACGGCAGTGCAGCTAAAAACCGAGGTCGCACAGGCGGTTTTGGTCCTGAACGTGATAAACAATTAATCGGTACAACAATCAAGATCACAGGTGGACCTTACAAAGGCAACATCGGTTTTGTGAAGGATGCCACGGAAAATACAATCCGAGTCGAGTTGCACTCACCATGCCAAACAATTTCTGTTGATCGCTCTCACATTGCTAATCTTGTACAACCAGGATCAGGAACCGGAGAAACCCCCAACACTTTCGTATTTACACCGTCTCACAGTCAAGGAGGAAGAACGCCGATATATGGAACGAGAGATGGTTCAAAGACTCCAATGTACGATCGTAAGTATCTTTCATTGATTTTCTGACTTTATCATCTAAAAAATTTTAAATAAGTAAAAATAAATTATTTAAACTTTATCATAATTAAAATAGTATTTGTGCATCATGAAAAACAAGTGAAATATAATCATTTAAAAAATGAATAATTCATTTTTTAATATTTTACTTTAATTTTTCATAAACCAAACTACTGGTCTATAGTACCCCTATATTAAGAATAGTGTTAATTCACTGATTTCAGAGAAAGAAATGTCGTAAAATTTAACTTCTAGAAACCGCAATGCATAGGCTCGTTTCTAACTTCTAGTATAGTCTAGAACTGCCTGCGTAATTATTAGCCCAAGCGAAACGAGGGCAGCAATACGCAGGCAGTCCCGATCGGGGAAAATAGGAAAACGAGTCAACACATTGCAGTTTCTAAGCGAGATAATGGATTATGTAATAAAACATTAATCTAGCCACCATCCCTGAATTTGTTTCCATGAAATTCAAATAATAAAATATTTTCAGCTGGTGCGCGTACTCCATACTACGGTTCAGTCACACCTTCGCAGCAAGACGGATCACGAACCCCTGGGACATCCGGAGCTTGGGATCCTACCATATCAAATACTCCAGCAAGAAGCAGCGAATACGACGACGTTACTGCAGAGGAAGACGAAGCACCAATGTATTCACCTATGTACCAGGATTCTCAGGCCTCAGGAACGCTATACGATCCAGAGCAAAATTTCGATCTTGATCGTTGTAGTCCTAGTCCAGTATCAAGCGCGATTTCAAGCCCAAACCCTGGCTACTCTGTAATGTCGAGCATGATTTCAAGCCCAAATCCTGAACACTCTGCAGCGCATAGCGTAATTTCAAGCCCGAATCTTGATTACTCTCCAGCATCTCCTTCGGAAAGTGGTCTCACGAATTCTCCTCTCGACTTTACACCTTCTTCTCCAACAGAATCTGATAAATCATTGATAACCGGTAAGTTGATTGGTATTTAAATGCATTTATTATTTTAGATAAAGATAAATTTATTGATCGCTACAAACAATTTATTAAGTTTTTTGACCAAATTCCGGACATCTTACATCTACGTCTATTTTTACAAATATAATTTACTAACATTGTTACAAAATGCATCAGATTTTTATAAAAGAAATATGATAAGAACTCATAAGTCACAAAAAATAATATTAAAACATTTAAAAATTTATAAGAATAATATTAAGTGACCAAACGTTTAGTTATTTTTTATTTAATTATAATTGTTTAACAAATACGCTATATGATTTTATTCAAAGTTGAATAAAAATTTAAACGTAACATAATGCTTTTTGACGTGTACGCTAATTTGAAGGAATTCATAAGTAATTTTTTCATTTTCTTTGATACACAAAAGCTTCGAAATGGAAAAAGTTAATCGAAAATTCTGATCACACCGAAATGGAAACCATCCGGCGAAATTAAGACAGAACAAGAAAGCTCAATGATAGTGGTTTTACAAACAATCAGAAGTAAGTAGCGATCGACGGGAAAGTTAAAAGTCTCCAGCCGCCAAAAACTAGGAAAAGAAATCGAACAAGCGACAAGTGAAATAATATATAGTGAAAATTTTAAAAATACAATTGGATATTTTAAGCTTTAAGATATATAATTTGTAACATTTCTAATACTAATAGTAATTTTGATCTTTAATATTAAATTTTTTTCAGAATTTTTTGTATCAAATAATCGATTTTTTAATTATTAATTATTAAGTTTTTTTAAGGAAACAATGATTTAGAATTATTTTTTCTAACTAATGAGTTCTTTTCGTATTATTGTTATAAATATAAAGATGTGACGCATCATATATTGTTATTGTTACCTCATTACTGACCATCAACATCCTGATGAGTTATTGCATAGGTATTATTATTTAATATTTGGTTTATGTAAAAAATTCAAATTTTTACAGTACATTATTTTATTTAAATAATTATAATTTGTTGTATTTAATTTTGTTAGACTTTTGATTAAATAATTTTAAAGATATTTCTTATAAATTTCAATAAATCATATTAGACATAAATAATTATCTATAATTTTATTATAATATGCCAATTTTTAATGCAAATATTTTCTATTGTTGAAAAATTATTTTTAATTGCTGTATTTATAAGTTAATAAAAATTAATAAGACCTCACGATTTCAATACCCAAATAGTGATAGAAAAATGATACACAATTCAAGTCCCATAAGACTTGAATTTATTTTTAATCACAACAAATTAAAACCAGCTATTTTGTCTAAATTTATCACAGTTCACAGATCATCAGTAGAATCTTTATAATTATTTAAAAATTAAAATAATTTTAATTTAATATAATTATAGCAAATTTATGTTTATTGTTTTTAATTTTTATCTTTTCTAGATAGTGCACAAACTTCTTTCTATGGTTCACCTGCATCACCAGAAGCTAAAACATAGTATTTCTAAAATAATAGTACAGTATGAGTACTGTTATAGCATTAATGTTGACAACATTTATTTAATTTCTACATTTTTCAAAATTACAGCAAATTGCTACGAATATTTTCTAGAATAATGAATATTCTTAAAATATATAAGTTAAAAGGCATTATACAAAGACTGATACAGTATCAGAATATTTCTTTTAACTTTTTAACAACCAGCGTTGTTTTGCTTTTTTTTTCTAAACTTATGAAAACCTCACTTCTTTTGTTGTAAATCGGTCAATTGATGACACTCTAAAAATATATATTTTTATATTCTATTTAAATAAAAGAGTGAGTAGATTTATTTTTTTCATCTGTAAAATGCAGACATCCAATAATTTTATTTATTAATTTAAGCATTGTTACAATAAATTATAGAAATTGAGATTATATTTTATAGAAATGAGTTGTCATTAAAAATAAATACAAAAATATAAAAAAACGTAGAAAATTTTTTTTTATTGTGTTCTTCAAAATTTTATTAAATTTATGAATGCATATATTCATAATATAGTTGATACAAAATATGATTTTAATATCTATATTATTTATTATAAAAGTAATATCTGAAAATTAGGATAGAATGTGTTACAGTAAAGCATTTATTATTTAAAATTTTTTAATTTTCAAAGCTGGATATAAATTTTTACAAAAAAGATCCATTTATTTCAGGAATCTGCAATGGATTAATAAAATAAATTTTCATAACCATCAGGTTTTATTAGGACACGTTACCCTCATAATTTCCATTCAATGCTGCCCCCACTGAAGATTTTAACTTCCCAACTGTTGCAAATTCAAGCTTCCAATGGTCCTATTCGGGAGAAGTCTCACCTCGTATTTTAATTCGTTTTCCCACAAAGTAAATCTGGAAGACCAGCGAGATCGTTTTCACGCAGCGCGTTTTATGACCTGAGAACCCGCACCGTAAAAATCCGCACCCGCTCGCAGCCTGGTCGCGCTCTTCGTAGGTATAAAAGTTATCTTGCTTCGTCCTCGCCTCTCCTTCACGCATGAGTTGCTTCATTTCGTGGAAAAATATTTTCCTCTCCTTACTTTACCAGTTCAATTCTTTTTCTCCTTCCTTTACGATATTGTGTGCACGTGCGCGCTTCAAAGATTTCTTTGTCCACGAATCTTGGGTAAAAAGCAGGTCCCTCTATATAATCTCTCTCTCTCTCTCTCTCTCTCCCTCTCTCTCTCTCTCTCTCGCTCTCCCCTCCTTACTTCAAACGATTTTTTTCTTCCTTTCACCCCGCTGCTTGCGCGCAGACTGTTTCTTTTTTCCGTTGCGTCAGTCGCTCGTTAAACATGGCTTACTTTTTCTTCGGAATGCTACCTTCAATCTTTTCTAGGACCTTTATCTTTACTTGGGTCCAGAGTGAAGGAGAAGGAATGTCTACCTGCAACTGCGTTTGAAGTCTACGCACTAGCCCACCTGAACCCACTCGCGCGCTCCGTTGTATAACTGCGTACGGTTGAAGAGCGCACCTTTTTGGAGTCTGACCCTGCGTGCATACATTGAGAGGGTCCATTCTAAATAATTGTCAAAAACGCGTAGACTTCTAATTCTTAGTCCCTTTACGTGTTATCTTAGCCTAGGATTTCGTATCTTTTTTCCCTTCGTTCGCTTTTTCCTAAGCTTTTTCATATATATTTGGAGCTTGATCTTAGATTAATTTAGGTAGTCGGCTTTGCGTCTTTTTACAAATCAAAGCTCGTTCTATAAATTAATTTGTTTCTCGAACTTCAAATTTTACCTCAAATTTATGTTTGTATATATGCTATGGAACCGAACAAGACGTGAAAGATCTTTTCTTATGGGTAAACAAAGAATTAGCTGCAAAATCAGGTGATAGATTGTGAAAGTTTTGGATACAAGTGTGCGATATAGGCTAAAATAAATAGAAAAGACTTTATACAAATTATAATAATAGTTTCTTTTTATCAAAACAGTTCGACTAATGAAAGTAAAAAAGATGTAAAAAACTAAAAAAAGAAAAACAGTAATGTCACACAAATTTTTACAAGATCTTTTAGTTACAATAGATCTACCACGTTCGTTTATACTATCATAAGATATAATAGTTTCAATGTTTTATCGTAATTACTGGGTCGCATATATATTCGTATCTCCCTATATTATATAGTATATTACGATACAAGTGGCATAAGTAGAACTTTAAGGCACGACGTGTATTAGTGCCCGAGCTTAGCGAGAAAAATTTTCTTGTAAAAAATGAACTTCTAATTAAAGCGTGAATTATTTAGTCGAAATAAATTCTTAATAAGCATTTAGTAATTAACATAAAACTAGAAGAAATAAGCTTCAATTTGCCTTTTTCAGAAAAAAGAAATAATAATTAAGACCAAAGTTATGCTTCTTTAAATTTAAGCAGCTAAAATGCACTGAATAATTATAAAATTC
>JAPYZA010007332.1:0-10235 GCA_030522685.1 Eupelmus azureus | reverse complement strand
GTATAGGTTTTATACATTGACCTTTGGGGGCCGGTTTCCTATATGGTCGTGGGCATCGTTCTTAATCCAAAACCAATAAGCCATATACCTAATAACCCCTTCTTGATATAATAATAATTTTTGGCATTTTACAAATACCCAAGCAAAAAGGTACCATCCTCATAAAAAAATCCGCGCGCTGAACTCACACCCACGCCCTAACACCACTCCCCCCTCCCTCGAAAAGAGCAGAACCCAGCTACGCACTGTAAATACAAATTAACTTACGCTTGCTCGCTACGCAGAGGCGTAATCGTGTAAGCCTTTGTTTGTATGAAAATATGGAGAGCGGGAGAGCTCCGTATACGCAGCCACGTGTGTACACACGCATACACGCACCCATCATCGCACGTATAATACACCTCTCCACAGCACGTCAGGACCTATTGCAATTTGCGCGGCTGCGTGACGCGCGTTTCTATAGGCGCGCGCGCGGGAGGGTTGTATTCGTCACGGCTAATTCCCTGATAAATACAATTATATCGGCGGATTTGCTCATTTGTCCCGTGCACACATGCACACATACGCGCGGCTGCGCGCCGGCTCTCAATCTGCTGTACGCGCGCGCGCCGAGGGGTGCGCGCGTTTTATTAGCGCCGAGCTGCAACCCTCGGCTGCAAGCGAGAAACTTTGCGCTCCGATTGATGCCGGAGAGTGCAGCTTTGATGCGCGAAAAGTGCGCGGGTGTGGTTGAATGGTGGCTCTGGGGGCGGGTTTCTTAGGTTGGATGGTTTGTTTGTGAATATGGTTAGCGCGCTGGGATTGGCTGATCGGGGGTGGAGTTTTGTTGGGAGGGTTGTTTTTGCGGATTTTTATAAAGGTTTTTTTGGAGGGGGGGGGTGTAGTGCTGGATTTGGCTTTTTAGGGTTAATGTAAATAGACCGCTAAGTTTTGAGGGGATAGGATTAAGCAGTTATGGGTTGAAATGATGCCAGCTAAAGTTTTTTGATAAGATTATAAAACAAGTGAATTTATTAAATGTGAGTAAAACTTCTCGGTTAAAAACACGTGTGTAGTTGTTAACATTTTTTGCGTTACTAAATGCCTGTTTAATTAACCAGTAAACGTGTGTTGATTTAACAGGCATTTTGTCTGTTAATTATAAAAATCTGTGTGTGTATATATATATATATATATATATATATATCTATTAATTATACAAGATTTTCTGTGAATTGAATATTGTCTGTTCGTATCATCAATTTGTTTGTCAATATTTCTAACCCGTGTTCCCGTTTATTTCAAACGATCAATGCTGTCAGATAAATGTTTAAGAAATATCTTATTATTAAAGCCTGATAATTCATCCGACACCATTCGTTCAAGATGCTCAACAATTAATTTCTACAACGCTACAATTTCAATTCCCAAGATCTGATAAACCACCTTCCTGGCCTTTCACCAGTAAATTATCCCAACTTAAACCCCCGAGTTCCATTTAAAAAAAATGAAGTTTACGGAATAAATTAATACCACCGCTCATCCTTTCATCTGATAAATTAAGAAGTTAACAAGCGCAAATTAAGCCCCTTTCACCAGTCACAGCCCAGGCACCCTCGATTGGCCAATTTTTCGCACCGCTCGGCTCGCGCAAATATCATCAAACTTGATCGTCGCAGTAGTAAAAAGAAAGTCCGCCCCACCCCCTCCCACCGTGACAAGATTGAGAAAAGTTTCGCGGCTTCGCTCGCCGAGAATTGTAGATTTGCGCTTTTTGGAGTCGTTGGCTCCTTGTCGGCGCGCGAGACACAAGAAACTTAAAGGACTTCGAAATGAGCTCGATCGCGAGGGCGCAAGTCGCAGGCAGCTGCGCGCCGCGGTTTGTCCGCTAGCTGAAACTTATATTCAACGCCAGACGGCTGATTAATTCTTTTTCCCTTATCTAGCAGATGAGAATTATATATACGCGTATCGATTAAAGGGGATGAATTATTCAGTTGAAAGGCGTTTTGTTACTGTTTGAGTGAGAATAAATAAGCAATCCGGTAGCTCGCATTCTTTGTAAATGAAGTTCTTTTGACACAATCGTTTAGTTAGACTATAGAACTAACCATTTATTCAATAATCAACAACATTTAAAGCCCTTCCCGTCGTTCCCTCGCCGATCCTTTTATTTATTACCTCGCGAACATCTCGATAAAACCAAACGGCTCGTAACGAAATTAAACCGCACCTGCGCTCAATCCCATTTAAACCCGAGAGAGACCAGCCTGTAATCAGTACATCGCCCCTTCCACGCATCCTTATCACTCAAAAGGACAAAAAGAGAGCCAGCACTTCAGCTCGCAGCCCGGCGAATCACTGATATATACCAAGGAATGTAAAAGCGCGTCGCTTAATGGCCAGAGTCTCGGAATCGAAAGGAGAGAGCCTCGGTATATATCAGACGCGGCACAAAGGGCGTAAAAGAGAATCTTCTAAATCTCGTTATCCTCGCCTTAAAAGCGATTGCGCTGCGGCCTTTTTAGCGCGCTGGCACATAACGCGGCCGACTACTGAATCAGAATTTTTTTCCTTGACGACCCGCCGTCCAATGGACGCCGTAATGAGACTGTTTGAGCCGCGCGGAGGATGGCGCGGGCTCGCTTTTGCCTTTTTCATTATGAGCGCGCGACAGTATAAAAGTTAATAATCCATCTTGGGCGCCGGGCTCTCTCGTTTCTTTTCAACGAGATTTACGCGGAAATATTCCATATCGATGCGGGATTACGGCTGAGCGGGAGGTGGGAGGTGGATGGCTGTCGGGAGATTGTGGCGGGCTCACGGGGCGTGGTTTCGATTAATTTCTTTGCTTTCCGGGGAGAGGATGTGCCTTATTACTGTCGTTTGCCGGGCGAATTTTTCATTTCGAGGCGCGCCTTTTATTGCAGCTTTTTTAATGAGGGTAATCAAAGGAATTTTTCGCGTATATATTGGAATCGACGAGTGAGATGGTGGACTGGGATCTATGGTTTTATGAGGTTTATCAAGAGGAAGATGTTTGAAAGGGAATTCATATTTATTACTAATGCTATCGGAAAATTTAAATCAATTTTTATTTTTTGAAAAATATAACCAAAAACTACCCGACGAAGTTGAATAGTAAAAGAGATTTCGGTATGTGTGCAGTATCTGACTCGCGTTAAAAGAGGAAAAGAAATAACAGTAACCATTGGGAAAGAAAATTACAACTCTCTTTGGTCATGCAAGTTTTCAAAACGAATATTTCGGCAAAATATTCAATACGAAAAGAAATAAATGAAAGAGATCTTGGGCTCTTTATAACTATCTGCTTTTTTAGTACTATCATTTATGCTCTATTATATTTTCCGGCGTGTAATGAGTTTATTATCATGATAATGTGTTTGAATAGACTTTCCAAAATAATTATTCCTGTTAAACGAGCGAATCGTAAGAAATTGTAAGTTTTCTAAAACTTGGACTAAAGTTTAATTCGAGTTTTCACTCAAGAGTCAGTGGAGCTTTCTAATTAGAAAATTTGCTGAATAATAAAAAAACTTTATTATTATAGAAAGTTTTTCTGCTTCGCGTGTACTAGGACCGCTGAAAATAGAAAATCCAGCATTTGATGCATATTCACGAAGTTTTTTTGACACTGTTCATCCGTGACATTTTGTTATTAACTTCCAAATACAGTAATTTTAACTTTATTAAATTTTTGTCGTAAAACGTCAAAAAGTCTACTGCGAAATTGATATATGTGCACGTGCATAAAATCGATTGCGTTAAAAAAAAAAACGAAATTCTGCACCCACTAAATAATTAAACTTAACAAATTTATCGAAAAAAAGTATCGAACAAAAAAACACGCTGACACCGATTAAAAATGAAAAAAGAATTTTATACGTACTCCCAGCAGCGAAGTTCACCAATATAAAATTACCGCCATTAGAAAGCGAAAGTAATTCACACGATCGGCATTCCCGTAACGTCGTGTTTTCGTTTATTGCCAGGAAGCTGGAAAGCCTGCAGGCAGCGCGCATCGACGCGAATTTAAGCGCGCTCCTCATTGAAACAGCCGCCGATAAAAATAAACATCAACGTTAACGGTCCCGAAAAATTGCCTATAAAATTTAAAACAAAAGAACTATTATGAACGCGGCGCGCATATAAATCGCCCGCACTGAAAACAGCGTGCGCTCGTGCAGGAAGGGGTGCAAGTGTATGCTTTTCGAGCCCGCGCGCTATTAAAGATAATTGGACCCTAAATCTCCCGGAATCAGATGCCACTCGTTCAAAGGGGGATTTCATTCGGATTCGCAGTCTGGGAATTAAAGGCTTAGGATCGGAGCAAAATGCAGATCGCGAGGCATTATTGTTTTAAGATGAGTGGCCGGGAGGTATCGTGTTTTATGCTGACGTTTGGGGATGTTTTGAAAAAGGGTAATTTGGGTTCTGGATGGATTGAATATAGAACATCTTGAATTTTTCGTCTGACTTGGTTTTTAGTAATGAAGAGTTGAATTTTATTTGTCGTTGATCCGAGTCTTTGTTTTAATTTTTTTGTATTAAATTTCTAATGGGATAAAATGTTATCAGGAGAACAACCAAAAAGTATATTTAAGATAATGTAGCTTCTTTTAAGTGGAACAAAAGCTACATGTCAGAAAAAAATAATTTTCAATTTATAACAAAGATAGCTAATAAAACTGAGTAATATTTATAAAATGTCAACCATATCTTGAGTTACGATAAAAAATAGTCATTTTTCCATCCTTCTTCTTTATTTTTGTCATAATTTTTCTCCCAGTGTTCTTTGACGAAATCTAAATTCCCATTCCAACAATTCACTTTGCATTTTCCAAATTATCATGCGCATCTTTGAAGGGTTTGAACCCGCGGAAACTTCACCTCTCACCGCACCTAACGCATGAAATTCAAAATTCACCTCGTAATCACCTTCCTCCGTTCCCCTCGCACCCAGCCTCATCCCACACTTCCTCCCACACCTTTTCTCAGAGAAATTCAGCGCGGAAAATCGGAAAAATCAGACCGCGCGCTCGCAACACGCCGCCGCTCGCACAAAGGAATTATTATAATGCCTCGTTAGATATATATACGCGGCGGCGTGTGCGGGGGCTGCCGGTGCGCTGCGCAAGCTCGTTGGGAATTCAGCTGCGGCCGCGCGACGAGGACGGAAGGATAAATATTAAGCGTGGGCTCGTCGATCGCGCGGAGGCTCGCACGCTTCGCTGGCTCATGACTAATTCGAGAAGATACGTGTGCGCAACTGCTCGTCGCTTCGTGAGAGAGAGAGAGAGAGAGAGAGAGAGAGTAGAGCTCGTGTCTATACGTATATATATATACTATGGATCGCTATTATTTTTGCATTTGCGATTCGCGCAATGGACGCGCAATCGAGAGCTGCGCGCGCTTGTGGGGAATTAATTTTCAGGGATGCGGATTGGGATATGCGAGGAGAGAGAGAGGAGCTATTTGATGGGAATGGTCCGTTGGGTTAATTGGAAAAAGAAATGGATTGATTTAAATTAATTTGAAGGTGGGGCTGTTTTTTAAGAGATTTTGATGGGTTCTTGTTGGGTTTCGGGTTACGGGAATGGGTCTTTGATACTTCTTTGGTTTCCTGCATTATTGTGAAATATTGAAAACTGCAGATAATTTTAGAAAATTATGAATATTTTCGGGTTATTCAATACATTCATTTACATTTCAATGAAAATATTATTATTGTTCTGTATTCGAAATTATTGTACTGTAATTCGAAAGCTAGTTAATACACAAATAAAATAATTTTAATTTTAGTTAACAGTGCATAAATAAAAGTGTAACGAAATTCGTTTCTGAGAATCCTTACACAAGCAAGCATAAAATTAAAGCGTTCTTTGCCAAGCAAATTTCGACAATTCAAAACCACTCCTATTAGCGCCCTCTCTCAAAATTTACCTCGCCAGACTCTCTGCTATTTTTCAAAAAAGCTCTTGACCAAAGTCAGACTCAAAACCACAAACCATCCACAAAACCATCCGCAAACCCAGCCACCTTAACAATTCAATTTTTCCCTTACAACGGCACTCTCCAGCCAGCGGCGCTCTACATTTTCAGTTTCTCGCCCTTTATGAATTACGAATTCCCCAGGCCAGCTGCCAACCTGCTATACTTTCTTTCTCCGCTCTCTCCCCAGAGTACCGACGTCGGCGAACCGATCGCTCTGCTCTCACGCCGCTCTCCTCTCTCTTCGCTGTCGCGAAATTCGAACGTCGGCTGTCCCCGCTTTGGGACCTCGTGCATTCTTAATCGCAGTTGTTGCTTTCTCTCTTCTCGTTGCGCTTTGTGTTGCGAGTTTCGAAATCTCCCGCGCGGCGGCTGAATTTTGCATGGGCCCGCTCTCGCGGTTTTGTGCTTTTTATGACGTGCGAGCGCGTGACGAAGTGCCCTCCCCCACCTCGGCTGAATGAGGCATGAGCGAGGAATTTTCGGGACGATCGAGCAGGCCGCGTTTACGGATTCATATATGTGCCGCTCAGCTGCGATGCGGTGAGCTCGCTGGCTTATAAATTATTGGAGCAGTCGATGTGGGTTTGAATGTTTCAGCGTTGTTTTATTTTTGCGATTCGGGGGGTGTTTGTGGAAGGGGTTTGGCGCTTCTTCAGTGCTGTTGTATTGACGCTTTTTTTTGTTGTAGTTTAAGTATGTAAAGATTAATATAAGTAGTATTATTAGCAAAATGATCGTTTAAAATATTGCACAGTTGAAAATAAATGAAAATTGAAATAGCATTCCAAGTCTCTCATAAAGATTAAATTATATAAAGTGGATTACATGCCGTCCAGACGAAATGGACTCATATTGCATAAGCTGCTTTTCAATGTATAAGACTGCTGAAGAATGAAAGTCGAAATTTCTATTTTCATTAAAACTTATATATTTTTAATATAAGAAAGATAAATTAATAAATAGTGAGTCTGATATTAAAATATTATCCTTTTAAAATTTGTAAACACCCTGGAAGAAAATTAACCATATTTTGGTCAATTTTTTATGGTCAACAAATGTTAAAATGACACTTATCTAGAAATTATGTTCAAAGCATTTCCAGAATTTTTAGATAGGTGTCATTTTAACTTTGTTGACCATAAAAAATTGACCAAAATATGGTTAATTCTCTACCAGGGCACTTGCTTCTCAAAATTAGTTATTAACGCGTCACGAACAAAATTAGACGATTTATCATCACTTTCAAGATACACAAAGAAAATATTTATACACCTCACGCGACACTCAAAAAAAAAAAATATAGACCAATCCCAAAACTCTGACATAGGTGATGCGAACGAGCAAAACCGATCAAAAAAAGCTTCCCGGAAAACACGACCAAACAAATTGCCTCATCAACCAGGCGCTCCTTTCGCCCTCTCGCGCTTTCGATTGCTCATTTTTCGTTCCCCCCTCCCTCAAAAAGAGAGGAGAACCCCGGATGGAAAAAAAACGAAAAAATGAGCCTCCGGCAGCCCCTCGGTAACGTGAAAAATGACCGCGGATTAACTAGCGCGAAAAAGCTCCCCTTGCCGCTGGCCCCCTCGATGAAGGTGTCAATGTTCACCAAAAAATATTATGCCAGTCGCCGGCCATCATCGTAGGGCCAACCAACGAAAACAGAATAGAGAGAGAACATGCGGGGGAGAGAGAGAGGGAGATAAAGTTTGTTTTTGTTTATACGACCCTGCACGTGGCACAAAGGCGCGGTCCCTTAATGTATGCCAAACAAAAACAAGCGCCGCTTTTACCTTGGTATATATGTACCACCTCGGCCGCGCTCCCCTCTCCTTTTGTTTACTCCCGGCGAACTGCAGTTTGCGGGGAAAGAGAAAGAAAGAGTCGCTACCTTCGAGTGCACGCGTATTTTCTCCTCAAATATGACTTTGCGCGGGAGAAAATTCACGGTGGAAAGAGAAGCAGAGCGATAATAGCGGCGCGCAGGTTCGGCCTCGCATTTATGTATGCGCGCGAATTTTCCGCGTCGGGATTCCGCGTCTGTTTATTTAAAGTGTATTGGGGTGTGTTCGAGCGGGTTGCGATCGGCCGTCTGTGTCTTGCTTCTTTTTTGCAGTATCGAGTTATGCACGAGGCTCGGCTAGGATTTCCATACGGCTGTGTTTGTTTTTGATAACAATTGGCGGTGGGTGCAGCGGTGGTATTTATTATTAGGAGCTAGGTAGGCGTGAAATTGCTCAAATCATTGATTTTGCCTGATTGAGAAATAACGATCGAGGGAGTGTGTTTATAAGTAGATTGAGGTACGAGTTGGCCAGACATGCCGGACGTTTGTAAATATTAATAAAAGGAGTCCTTTCTCTCATGCTTATAATTATACGAATTTTCTCTTAATAAGGAATTAGTTGTAATTAAAAATTTATTATTAAAAAAATTATTTTAGTAATTTTAGTTTCTAAAAATGAGTTCATATAATCTTTAAAAATTCTTAGGAAAACATCTTTAGAATAACTTAAAAGAAAACTGTTTGCTTAATGAAAAATTTTTAATGAATTGGACTGAAAGAATGTATTTAAAAAAAGTAATCTGGAAATTTAAAAGGATAAAAGTACTTCGTGGAAACAATTTTCGGAGCAAAATTTAAAAATAAATAAAAAATTATTTGACTCAAAACTTGCAGTCAAACAAATTTTAAACTATTGTTGTTATTTCATTACAATTCAAAAAGCTATCCAATATATCCAAATTTAGATTTTATTGAGAATTACCTACTTTAGTAAAATAAAGAAGAACACTATAAGTACCCGTATAAATTACTATTTTCATCAAGAATCATCCTAAACAGTTTTCATTTCAAATTAACTTTTAAAATAAAATAAAGGAAAAGATAACAATCATTGCGCTTAAGAAGAAATTGTATTTTCTGTCCTTATCTTAGTTTTACTTTTGAACAAATCAATCAATTTGTTCTACGTGTTTAAAATTGTTTGATTTTTTTTATTTAATATAATAAATTAAAATATCTACCATCCTCTTACGGACTCTGACGTCCATTTAAATTACTTTTCCTATAAATAAGTAATATATTTATTATTTTTAAAAATAGTAGAATATTATTTTGGTTAATATAAATTATTCAAACTATCGTATAATATTTAAAATAATTCTAATGGAAAACTTGTTACAGGTTTTTCAATAAGCTGGATCATTAATTTCTATCAGATCGTACTTAAAAGTGTACAGTAGCGTTATAATCTTCTTGGATTACTTTTCTAAAAAAATAAATAAAAGATTATTAGATTTATATGCAAAATATTAGCAGTAATGTACTTAAAAATGAAACATACGTACATAAATAGATTTAATGATATTTTAGTAATGTTTTTAAAAGGTAATCCAAAGGATTACGAAGTGCTGTTCTCAAAGAATATTTTAAGCTTGGTCTGGTCTAAATTTATAATAGGTTGGCTCAAAAACTTGTGAGGAAAATGGTTACACCAGTTTCTAATAGTGGACAGTATTAGATGCTTGAAACATGCTGTAGGTACTCAAACCTTCTCTTGGAATCATTCATAATTAAAATTTATTGAGTTACAAAATGATGTACTAAATATTTTTAAAGCCACATTCAATTAAATTGTAATAAAAACATGTTTTTGAATTGCTACGTGTACCTCTTAGCTTCTCAGCGCCTCGTATACGATACGCATACACTAATCACAAAAACTTTATATTAATCAAAATTATCCGCTACTTTGCAAAGCCACATTTTATACATTTTTAAAGAATTAATCTCAAGCCGCTCAACATAATAAGAGAACGAGTCGCGAACGCATAAAGCGTATCGTGCAAATTACCTGTGGCATCAAAAGACATAAATCCGCTAATGATCGTATTTGCTCGCAAGCAAAAGCCACGCACGACTCAAAGCCGCGCGCAGCCAGCTACCTGCACCCGATAATTATGCGGTGAAAATGCAACCAAAAGAAGCTAAAGCCTGCGTTAAAAATTAAAGCTAAATTGCCGCAGATTGCGCTTAAAATCCCGCGAGCTTGCGCGCGCAAGTCATACGCACTCTCCACACTTGCAGCGCCTTTTTCCGGTTAAAAAGACTCGCGCTAAAGTGGCGCGAAAGGGATTTGGCTCGGCGATAACGAGAAACTCGCAATTATGCCCGGAAAGAGCGTATAACAAGTCAAAGTCGACGGCCGGGGGGGGGGGGGGGGGGGGCCGGCGGGGGGGGG
>JAPYZA010007331.1:0-10236 GCA_030522685.1 Eupelmus azureus | reverse complement strand
ACATTTCGTGCCAAAACTGGTAGCCGCAATGACTTAGTCTAGTTATGGGAAAACTATGTTTCTAAGGGTTTTTGTGGTCGCTGAATTCATTTCAAGGGTTTATGTGCACAAGGTAAATATGTGCATATATGATACACTGCCAGTTTTGGCACGATTTTTTTTGTGCATATACGATACACTGCTAGTAAATGGGTTAAAGAGAAAGATTTATTCTCTATGAATAATTACGTCGATGTATTTGGAGTCCACTCTAACTCTCCAATACTTGATGCGGTTAGATTTGTCAAGTATATTAGCTAATTAGTTTGATTATAACTGATTGGATTTTGCGTTCGATTGAGTGAAAAACTACGCAAAGAATATACTTTCAAATATTGAAAATATCCAGAAAATATAATGTTTTTCTATTTTTTATACAAAAAGTATGTATCTCGTCTTAATATGTACTATATGAATCAGAAAAAATATTTTACTGATACACCGCAATTTATTTTTGTAAAATATAGATCTACTGTTACTATTAGCAATAATTTTATGTCAACTATTTTGACTACTATTCTTTTTCATAGGCAATCTAGTTTATCCGGACAGCGACAATTACCCACCAGATGTAACGGATGAGGCTACGTTAGAAAGCGACAATGT
The DNA here is from genome assembly GCA_030522685.1 of Eupelmus azureus. Classification (NCBI taxonomy): domain Eukaryota; kingdom Metazoa; phylum Arthropoda; class Insecta; order Hymenoptera; family Eupelmidae; genus Eupelmus; species Eupelmus azureus. Next base: position 9,591 of record JAPYZA010007331.1, on the reverse strand, counting down.
ACCACCATATCCTCCCGTGGTGCAGCAAACTGCAGCTCCAACTACTAGCAGTCACTCGACAACAACGAACTTCCCACCACATAAGCTACGCACGTGCGAGAAGAAAACGGATTTATACATTCTTCAACCAGACAGGCTCACCGCCAGTGGACAGGGTAACCCATTGAAAGGCAAACTCACCAATTGCCACCAGTCTGGCTGTGAAAGGTAAAGATATTTTTCATATCAACAACTTCTTCATATAAAGTTAGTTAAACATATCTAAGGAGTTAACTTTAATACTCACATGATTCGAAAATAAATCAAACTTTATATAAGGAAATTTATTAGTTGTTACCTATAGTAGTAAATTGGTGAGACCTCCTATTTTAAAACGATTTCCTTTTTTAAATAATTCTTTTAAGTATATGTATCTTGAAAAATAGCTATAAATGTAGAAAGTGTAACTATAGATTTATACTAAAATTTTTACTTCTATAGTAAAAATTTCAAAGCATTTCTGGGCAAAACAAATTTAATCAATAATTTTAAATCACATTTCATGTTATCCTCAAATTTGCATTCTCTTATTTTATTTTTAGTTTTTACTTAAATTTTTTCATAATCTACTTACACTTATTTTCCTACCTCCTCTCAGATAATAGTACATTTCGATACTAGTGCGAGAAAGTGATTCCAGCCTCGAATGGCCTTTTCCCCCGCTCTTCGCTTGAGTGAAAACGTCTACGCGAGGGTACAATCACTTTCTCGCACTAATATCGAAATGTACTATTTTCTGATTTATCGTGAGTGGCTTTAAGAGACTATTATTGTAACATAGTTTTGAGACCTCAAAAAGTTTTAAATCATAATCATATCTTGTTTTATATCATTTTATATCAAATGATGTCCCCAATTTACGACTAAAAACAATAATTTTTTGTATAATAAATTGCTCTCATTGTTAATGTAGTAAGCTCAGTTGGATTCGAGTCGTACAACCTTCATAGCGCGATAGCAAAAGTTGATAAAATTATAAAAATACATATAACTCAATACGAGTTCATACTCCTCGTGGTAGTTACATCACTTTACTAGGTCTTTGCAATCAGAAGATTTTTTTTATAAAGGATAAAAAATATTAATATGCACAATTCAGTTTTGATTTAAATTAATGTTTTTAATCGAAAACGCTTCATCAAGTAACACTGCTCTACCGATAAAATTTCCTATAATTTTGGATCTCGCACTTTTTATCTTAATTACAGACCATTCAGCGTTCAAAAGATCAGCCATACGAACTTGATCCTCCTGGTAGTTGATACGCTTTGCCCTTGCGGCACAAAGAAGCTCGGCATCAGGCCGTACGAAGCGTTGTCCGAGGCCGGCGCTTGTACGGCGCGACGCGAGCGTCTTTACCGACGCAGGCCTAGTAAATGCATCAATTACCATCCAGAAGAGTTAGAGATCAAAGAGTGCAGTGGTGCAGCCAAATGTTTCAGCTTACAGTTGGCTCTACTCTTCATCAGTATGCTCCTCGCTCATTTCACGTGACTTAGCGGTTAGTAAAGACATCAAGGTCACGGGACGTAATGATCGTAGGAAAGAAAAAGGGGAAGAGATATATTGAACACAGTTGGATGGCGAATACTACTATTTCTTTTTGACAAAAAATGTTTTTCTCCTGTTGCGATTTGACGACAATGACGCTTAAATGTTGAATTTAAGAGTTGCAGTGCGAATGTCGGTAAAAAAGTTACCGACTGAGTAAATAAGTGCCGAGAAATGTAGTATTTTTCCGATTTTTAAAGAGTCGAGGTAGGTTTGATCGTAGAATGATTACAATAGATAGGTTTGAAGCAATTATTTTGTTTTCTTCGTCAAAACATATTAAACAACATTTACCAGAAAATTGATTTTCTAAGATAAAGCACTGAAAAAAAAAATTTAAGATAACCTAAGTTTTTCTACAAAACATATTTTGTAAAGAGAATCAATTTTCTTTGCGACATTGCAAAATCGATTACACTTTTTAAGAAAACCATGAAAATAATTGCTTTAAGGTATTATGAATTGCATACGCCAGAAATTAATACATAAGAATTATAATCAAATCTTAGCGATTTTATAATGGAAGAGAAAACCCCTCTCCGAATAGTTATAACTCAGTCGGTAAAAAAATTGGCGATAAATTATGGCAGACAAATAAAATCTACTGTTGACTATATCTAAAGATAAATATTACGAATATTACAACAGGAAAGAAATAATTATATAAGTAGTCGTTCTTCCAACTGTGTTTCTGATATGACGGCAAACAAAAAGAGATATTTGGTGGTTTGCAAGAAAATTGCAACTATATATGCCACAAACTTAAACATCGAGGCGGTTTTCCTTTTTCGAAAAAATAAAAAGATAATTGCGAAGCAATAGGATTGTAATCGAAGAATCGGGGAGAGCGCGCGGAATTTGAAGCGTAAAGGCAAAATAAAACGAAATAATACGCGCGCCACCCTCCGACGAAGCACAAAGAAAGAAAAAGAAACCTATTTTTTGCAAAATCTTTCTTTTAGAGAATTTGTGCGAGCAAACGATTGAAAGCAAGTATGCGTGCGTGTGAACAATAGTAAGTGTGAAAGAAAGAGTCAAGTATATACAATAAACAAAAACTATACTTTTCGCGAGTTTCTAGCTTTGATATACTTGATTGTAGTAGTGGACTTTTTTCGCCGAGGTGAAAAAAACAAATATGAACAAAAGAAAAAATATTAATATGGGATATTTCTTCGGGCTGTTAGACCGAGACTCGGAAAATCGCCGAGGATATACAATCGACGCGATAAAAGAAAAACAAAAAAAGGAGAAAAAATGAGTGGGAGGAGGTCGTGCAGAGAAAAGATTGTGTGCTCTGGCGCTGGCAGCCAGTCGAACAAGAGCTTTTTTCGTTTTCAACCCGAAGAGACACAAACAAAATCGCGGCGGACGCGCGCTCTTATAGACAATGCGAGAAACTACACTGACGAAGCTAAACCCAAAAATGAGAAAGAAAATATGAAAATAAATAACGGGGTACGGAGAACAACGCGCACACAAATTTTACTACTGATCTATGAATACGCCTACGTAGATTAATAATGATAATAAGTTAACTTGAAAACCTAAAGTAAAAATAATAAAAGACACACAAAAAAAACTTATCCAGACTCGGTGAAGAAAAACTGATCGCGCGCGACGGTTTTTAAAATGCATAAAGTTTGGAAAATTTCCGCACAGACGTGAGAGGCCGTCCACAATACGAAAATGAACGCAAGTGCAGAGTTGCTCGCGTTGAACATTGAAAGCACACATCGAGCGGAAGCTGTTCGATGTACCGGTATAGCTTCAACATACACTGTAATATACGTAAAGTAAATGCACAAATGCACATTCGCTGATAATGGAGTTTCCTTGATCATGAGCACCACACTGAATGCGTATATTTTGCGCGACTTTGCTTCTTTTTAAAGGATGCTGTTGACTCACATTCATTTTATTACAACATTGATTGAAATGCTCTCCTTTATTAAATTATTGCTAATATCTATTAACATTTGCTTATGGAATTTTTTTAAATTGTTTAATTGCAAGATCAAAATCAATACATTGGTTTTTATCTTGTATTCATATGTTATTGGTATACGTTTTTTTCTATTTTTTAATTCGCACCAAGTGAAATTGCACTATAATAAATCTTTAATGCACGTAAACATTATTTTTCCGGATCTCTGTCACGAAGATCTTTTATATTAGCCTAGATAAGCATCACATCATTTTTTGTACGCTGAATTTTTTGTAATTTTGTACAGTCATTTTAGGCTAATTTTTAAACTTATTTTAATTTTTGTCTTTTATTCGATTATGTATGTACATATGTACTTATGGATAATACAAAATCGTGACAATAGCCTTTTTTTAACTTTTGCTAATACTATTTACAAAGAAAACAGAAGTTCCATAATTCCTGAAAAATCTTAATATGGAGGAGTTCTCAAATAAACTGCAAAATCCACGTACACAAAATCACCAAATAATAATTTGCATAATAATAACGGCGAGCAAAAGAAGCAGCTTAAGCGAACATAATAAAAAAAAAACAAAAAAAAAACGCAGTAACAGCACAAGTTATGTATTTCACATCTATCCGTAAAATATAACACAGGTGCCTTCGAATTTGATTTACAAAAAAGTAAAAAAAAAATATTAAACGTCTGACGCAATAAAAACGTCGCGAGGTCTCATCGAGAGGATAAATAAAAAATTAAAAGCAAAACAAAGACGAACAAACTTGAAGACAAAACGTCAAAGCAACTTTTACGAAAAACGAAAAACAAGCTTAAGCGCTTAAAAAGCGCATAGCAAAGCACACAAGACGTGAATTTAAAAATGAAAAAGAACAAGGAGAAACTTGAAAAGCATCTCCGATAAAAAAAAAAGAGAAGAGGGAGGAAAACAAAAAATACGCGATGCGAGGCTATTCCGTTCACGCTACCATACATTTCTCTGTGTGACTCTGTGTGCATGTGTCTTAAGTATGTGTATAAAACAAAAACATTAAACAAATAGCTCGAGAAAAAGGTTCGCCGATCTCGAAAAAGTATGAAAAATTTCATCCAGCCGAGTAGTACTGTCGTGTCTGTAGAAAATCTCCCCCTTTCAAGCAACTGTGGAGTATAGGACAAAATCTTACAATTTTTCGTCGAGAAAAATGTAGATAAAATAATTACGTTAAGCAAATGTGAGGGTTTTCGTTTCTTTCCTTTTTCTTAATAAATAAAAGAAATTGACGATTCTTTAACCCTGTTGACAATATATAAATATACTTAAAGTATTAGCCCCGATTTCAAGCTCTTATTGATCGTGTTGGCGCTCTAAGCTTTAAAAAAACACGACGCGCATGATGAATGAGAGTCGAGGAACAAAAAATAAATAAGTGATCTCTAACCTTTATACTAGTGAAAGATTAACTAAAAAGTTAAACGTTATCGATTAAATTCCTGTTTTTTCGTTTTCAATGTTGACAAATTTCTAGTGTACTTAAAGGTTAACGCGACAAACAAGCAAAACTTATAATATAGGATAGTGTCTATTCCCCATTCAATTTTTCGGTAAAAGCATTCGCGATTTTTCCAATCTCAAGGATTTTCCTCGTTACCGATCATGTGAGATAAGAAATGGTGAATAATTAATAACGACCCTTGGCAAACTTTTTCTTTAGGCTGGTGAATGGTAAAAGAAAAATAAAAAAAAGCATTAAAGAAATTTTAATCCTATACAGGCTTTATAGTAGTAAATTTCAATGCTATTAAAAATTAGTTGTCAATTTCGCTGTAATGTGATAAACTGTTAATTAATTGATAAACAAAGAAATTAGGATAACGTTGAGTATTTTATTCTATAGATTAACACTTTATTGTTGTGATAAGATTTTAAGTAGGAAAATTTGATCTTTTAGAAATCATTATATCTGAATAAAAATATAGCAATTTTATTTATGATATTTTATATAGTTTATTGTAAAACACTTAGAAAATATTTTATATTGAAAATAGTGCAATTCTAAATATTACATAATAGAATTATATGTTTTTTTTATTTTATTATTTTCCTCGAGAAAGGGATTCTTTTTGTTAAATGTTTTGACGGTGAATTATCTTAATAATTAAATTACTATTATATTGTAGTTGTTATTTCTTTATAGAAAATTATAAAATTATTACAAAAATAACTTTTATAGCGTTTAGAATATTTTAGAATTAAAGTTTAGTTCGATGAACTCTTGGATTTATATTTTATGTTCTTCAGTTACGAAGTGATTTTATTTTGATTAAAAAATAATATTTATCTTCATAAAATGGGTAATAAAGTAGTATAAAAAAAGAAAGGGACACAAGCATATTTGATATTGTTAATAAAATACTTCATCAGTATACAATTAAAATAAACTTAGACAATTCGTTAAATATTATTCTAAAGTAAAAACTGCTATAAAGTTTGTGAAAAAATACGAATAATTCATTTTATTTTACCTCAAAAGCAAGTAACTGTGTTTGCTAAGGGTCAAATTTATCGCATCGAAAATGATAATAAAAATAAAGAAAGCAGAAAGAAGAAAAAAATTGTCCCAAACAGAGCGGCGACGACGATTAAGAGAAGGATAAAAAATTCTATTATTGTACGATATACAATCTAGATTCATAATATTTAATTGTTGAGTGATGTGAGCGAGCTAAAAAATGATGAAGCTAGAAATTGAACAAATGAGAAAAAAGAGAAGAAGTGAAAAAGAGAGTGTGTGAGAGAGAGAAAGAGGAAGAGAGCGAGCGAGAAAGAGAATTACGAACCTTGCAGACAATACAGCACGTTATTAGAATTTGTACTCCGCGCCGGTGTGCTTGCAAAGCTCGCGCGCCCCGCGGTATACTTTAGCATATAAAAAGGTATATATATTATATACATAATTAATATATATTATATAGATAATAAAGTTACTGTTGTTATGATCATTATATTAATATCGCGTTTATTATACCGAAGTTTTTTCGTATAAAAAAAATTCAACGGTTTTACAGTATCTTTTAAAAACGAATATTAAGCAAAAGTAAGAAATAATTAAACAGAAAAAAAAATCAATGATGATTAACGCATTATATCTCCTGTGCGTCGACGGTAGCGGCGGGTAAGGGAGAAAATAAGTATATGTACCGCCGCTCTGACACGCAAGACGTTCTCGCATTGCCCTCGACGTGTGTATATCTATATGATAGAACGGCACATATATATACGCGAAAATAAAAGAGAATACGAAAGCAGGAAGCAAAGAAAGGCCGATCGGGGAAAGCAATCCCCGCGTGTGCGCAGAAAATTGTCACGGAAACGTCGATCGCGTTTTCACTGGTTTTTCCGCGTGTACTTTATATATGTATATTCCCCCAACTTTTTCCCCGGTTTACGGAATAATAATAAAAGAGAAATCTTGTAAACGAAGGAGGACGCGTATTCTCGCGATGTTTTAAGCGACAAAGCTAATATACGACTCTCTAAATTTTTTTTAAGTATTAACGAGTGATTTTAACGGTACCTATATATACATATATTTTAGGAAGTATAAACGATATTTCTTATCCAAGTGCATTGGCCTTTTTTAAAAAGATATTATATAGTCAATTTTTTGATTTGAGAAAATGAGAAAAAGGATTTCCCCTTTTTTAGACGAATTTGTTAGGTGTAGAGGTATAATTACATACATCGTACATATTTTATTATTAAGCTTTTATAAATATCTATGAACAAAAGCTTTGAAGATATTGAGTCGTTGAATTCTAGACGTGTTTTTGATATAAAATAAAAATCTTAAATTTTTAATGAAAAAAAAAAATACAATTTTCACTGTGTTTTGCTGAAAAATATTTAGAGTAGCAACTATTAAGAAAAACATAAGGAGAGATGGAGGAGTAAATAAAATTGACTGCTCAACGTTGGCTTCCAAAAAATACAAACAAACTAAAAAAACTGCTTGCCTAAATACATCGCGAAATGTCAAACAGAAACTATTATAGCATTTTACCTAATGTGAAACAAAAAAAAAGACTAAGATAACAATTTTTCGGGAAAATGCGCTTGGACTCTTTTTTGTGTTTCCGACTTTTTCGAGCTTCGAGAGGTGCGTCGATAATTTTTCAAAGACGATTTGCTCGCAGTATAATGTACACCACTTGCACATGTAACTTCGGACGTCCTATACTAAAAAATAAATGCGAGGTGTGCAACAAAATATTTAATATTAAAAAAAAATAAGAATAAAAGCAAAGGAAGAACAAAACCAGAATCTGAAAAGAATGTTTTCCTTTGGAAATACGGGCAACGAAAGCGTCTTGATGTAAACAAAAGAAAATAAATAAATAAAGGCGACGACATTAACGAGAAAAGTAAATCGAAAAATAACAAAAAAAAGCGTTGTGCTAGGAGTGAAGAAACGAGTTAATCAAACAATCACTGACGCTGAAAGAAAATGAATACAAATTCACCTTGAGCCCGCGTGTCTCTTCTCAGGTCCGAGATTGAATGAAAAAGAAAACGGGAAATTTGAGGGATAAAAGTCGTTAAAAGTTAAGCGAACAAAAAAATAAAAAAAAATAATAGGGGACCGAATGGAACGGTTGATAATAAAAATAAAGCGCGTATAAAGTCGCGAAAGACTTTAGAAGCTATTCGTTAAGATTAAGGAGAGAAAACAAGATGAAAAAAAAACAGGGACTGGTTGAGGTTTAATGAAAAAAAACCTGTGAGAGCTATGAGCGCGAAGGAAAGCAGAAAAATGAAAAAAAAAACATGAAAATCCTTCAAAAGTGTCCCTGGATACTACTAAGTCTTCCATTATTCATACGTTAATGTTTAAACTGATGAGTATATTTGAAGTGAAAAAAAGATATAAAGTGTATCATATAAATTTATCGAATTCATCATATCGATAACTATTAACTATAACTAAAAAAAAATTATACTTATACGCGAGCAAGCACGTGCAGCGACGACGATGTTTTGCAGAGGTGAAATAAAAAAAAATGAGGGCGAGGTTCTCGGAGCGATCGCTCGATCTCTTTCGATCTTTATCCAAACAAAATGGAATAACGATAATTCTTGTTACTGAGACAATTGTTATTTGAAAATTTCAGAAATCTTTAAATGTGAAATAGTGTCTTCAAATAAAAGAATTCTGAATGTTAAATAAACGATTCATTCTAATTAATGGTGTTGTTCATTATTAATAGAATAAAGATTTGTTGTTAATAATTGTTATTAACAATTATAAAATTTATTGACTGTGTAAAATGTAAGCATATCATTCCGATTCGAAAATGTTGCAGTTTGTATTTGTGTGATTCACTAAAAGTAACAATTGTCATTAACAATTATTATTGGAATTTAGAATCAATTGAAAATATTGCTGTAAAGATTTCAGTGATCGTCAATTTTAATATTGCAATTATTCGTACTAAAGGTTAATGCTAGAAACGCAATAAGATCGATAAAAGAATCGATCCAGTGATCGCTTCAAAACAAAAGGCGGGATTCAAGCGCTACAAAGGTTTTGTATCTTTTGCAATAAATATTATACTTGTTCGACGGCGTTTTGCAGCGATTATAATCGGTGTCACTCATCTGCTTAGCTATTATAAAAGGCAAAATATGACAAAACCATACAAAATACAGAGAAATTTCAAATGCGAAATTAAGGAAAAGAAGCAAAGAACAAAACATGAAACAAGGGACTCTGCGTCTGAGTTGCTCGCGTGACTTCCAACAATGCCCTAATTATAATAATGATTATTATAATAATAATATTAAATAATAATGATAATAATGATAACGATAATAATTCGCCAGCAATGAAAGAAAAAAAATAAAATTGGCCTATTTTTGTATAATATCCAAAATACAAAAAAAGGATTGAATAAGCCCGCGCGAACTATTGGTCGCGTACGCAACTCTTTTTTCACTATACTCTATATACAAAATAATAAGCGTTCGTTTTATTTTGAAAAAAAAAAACATGCAAGAAAATGAACAAAATAG
>JAPYZA010007330.1:0-12126 GCA_030522685.1 Eupelmus azureus | reverse complement strand
AACATTCAAACACACAACTCATTACACTATCCACATCTACTCCCTCCACCCACAAACCCCAAAAACTAGTAAACCATCCCCTCCCACGTCACCAGCAGCCGCGTCAAAAATAAATCTCCAACAATCATCTCCAAGCCTCCGTCACTTAACTAAACCCCTCTCACAAAAGCATCCCGAACGCGCGAAGGGCTGGCTAATCTCATAACGCGCGTCACGAGCGCGCACTTCTCGACTATTTATTAGCCCGCGGAGCTCCGAGTGCGCGTCGAAACAATTAGACGCGCGCGAGCTGCGCCGCATCAGAATGGCCAGGCGACGTCGCTCCAACGCAAGCTCCAAACTTCGTCGCGGAGGCGTGACGGAGTTGCCCGAGTCACGTGCGGGACATTCGATCGCCGGCGCGAATATGCATGGGCTAGACGTGCTGTGTGCGTGGGTGGAGGCGGCGTTTCGGCTGCGAATTGTGTATAGGCTTCTTTTGGCGGGTGAAAAGCGACGAACGTTTTTCCGGTGGATATGCATGATAAGGTGAGAGAAAGTGATGCGGTGAATACATTTTAAAAGATAATTTGAATTGAACGAATTGAAAAACATTTTGACTAGCTCGCGACTGAAGCCATCCCTCCACTTTTCCAAAGCGCGCGCTCGAGCCGGTGAAACGTCTAGTCTGACGGGAAATGAAAGCTTCTGTCTTTAAAGCGAGGAGGGCCGGGAAAAAAAGAAGGAAAAACCGGTAGATCCGCGCGCGCGCGCCGCTTTTCACGGAGAAGACTCGAGAGATCGCGCGGACGAAAGCGGCCGAAAAGCCGCCCCGTCGTCGGTAGAGCGAGTTGAAGTCGTCAGCTAACGGCGCTCGCTAAACGAGCATGAATTATTCACCGCTCCCGGACGTGGATTTCCGATTAAGGGTTTAGAAAAAAAAGTGGCTCGGGGCGGTTAGTCGTCTATTTGGCGCTTAATTATTTTTATGGGATTTCACTGGAGGATTAAGGGGGATTGGGTGGTTATTAAGGAGAAATTTTTCTTTTGCCTCTGGGTTTCTAGAGAAGAATGCATGCGGTTTAGCGCGGCTGAGCTGTAATTGGTTTGAGAGAAAACTGCTTTTACTCGGGTAATTGAGTATTGGGAATGCAATATAATTTTTGAAAGTTTTGTTGATCCAAATAACAAAGTTTTACTTTGGGCTGCGTGAGTTGTTTTGTAGTAATGTTTCGAGAAAAAGTTTAAAGTGCTTTTAAAGAATGTTTAAAAGAATTGCTTAATTTTATTTTACTTCTAGTTTATTCAATAAATATGAGTTTTTTCTTTGCAAAAATATAAAGCGTCTTCACGTATTCACGAAAGTTCAGCAGATTTTCAGTAGTAATATTACGAATAATCCTTTCCAAAAACCCAATTACAATTAATAGCAAACAAACCACCCACATCAAACACCGCAACCACTTCCAAAACTATACACAATACTCACCCATCAATCATCCTCCACCGCAAAATCTACTTTTCCACGCCTCCTCCGAACCCTCCCCAGGCACTCCAGCTCTCGAAAAACTCACGTCACCTCGTTTCCTCCTTGCAGACGACAGAGGCTGCATGTCAAGCCCAATCGGCATCGTCGGCCGCGACTCCGCAGAGCAGCAACAGCAGCAGCTTCGTCACCACGGAGGCAGCAACCCAGCGCTGAGGCAGATGCAGCAACGCGGCGCTGCTGGCTCACGGCAATCCGGCGAGCTCTTGCACAAGAGGGTGAGTACCGGGGCAAAGTAAAAGCATGCGCGCTGAGCTATACGTATATATACATATGTGTAAGATCCTTGAAATTTTACGTGCCTCCCAGATGCGAGACGCCTTCGCGCTGGGAGTGCGCGCTGTGATGTTTCAGTGGGTGAATTTTGTTAGTCGGCGATATGCGAGGGGTTTGGGAATTGTGGGTTTAGTGGTTTGGGTTGGGGAATAGGGATAGTAAAATTTTGATTCTGGAAAACTTAATGTTTGTATTGTTTGTTAATAAAGATAAATTAATACCGCGGCAATTAAAATATTAATGAAGATAAAAAAAGAAACAAAACATTGATTCCCTTAATGCAAAAACTGTCTAAATCTTTATTCTTAATAATAAAACCACATTCCAAAACACCAAAATTGAAATCTAATAAAAAAACAATAAAAAACCCAAACAAAAAGGAAAACCGAAAAACCACACCGCCCGCTCTCCCAACAAATTACACTAATTCGAATTCCCTATCAACCTCCCACCTCAAGAAAAAAGCCCTCCAAGCAAAGCAACAAATCCGATTACCATCCGAGAGACACGTACAAACAGCTCGGCAGCTCGCTCCACCCTCGGCCTTATCGACTGAGCCTACATACGCGCATCCACTTTCAGCCTCTCTGCCGACCGGTTTCTGCAGCTTTGAATCTCGCCTCTCTCTCTCGACAATAACACGCGCGAGAAAGAGAAAACGCGCAAGCTCGCCGGAGAAAAAGAAAGAGTTGAGAGAGAGAGAGTCGGGGGAGGCGCGGAGGAGACGGATAAGAGAGGAGAGGGGGGAAAAAGAGAGAAAAGGAAGAGACAATGAGGAGGAGGAGGTCCCAGGGTCGATGCGACGTGTCGCATGCTGCTGCCGGTCAGCAGCGCGAGGGCACGATGCCAGCCGGAGAAAAAGAGAAAGCTTGGAAAATCGGGGGATGGAGAGACTGTGTTTGCTCGGGCTCTGTCTTTCTTTTTTTAAGGGAAGTTCTTTTCTGTTGATTTCGGAGGATGCGCGTTTGGGCTTTTTAGCAGAGCTTTTTTTAAGCTTCGAGATAGTGGGTCAGAAAGTTTTATTATCTTGAAGACAGGCGCGCCGGGCTTAATCGTGTAACGATGATAACGCACTTTTGTTGTCCTAGACGCTATTAAGATCGGAGATCGAGCAAGTTAAGCACAACGGAGAGTATCATTAGCCGCTATTCATACGGCCCGGAAAAATAGCGAACAAGTTTCGCTCGCTCCGATAACAAGCTCTAATAAAAATCCGAGAGTCGCTCTCGCAACAAAAACGCACCGAACTCATCCAATCTCAAAAAAATAAGAAACTAGCAAACTCCTCGTGCAGTACATATCGGAACTCGTTACAGCAGCAGTACGCCGCCTTTTTCATCTTCCTCGAACTTTCGCAGGCCAAGTTTGAGCGGGCGTGGAAGCTTCCTCGATGCGGCGACAATGGGACGAAGTCGGGATGTATATACCGGAGGCAGTTCGCGCGCTAACTACTCTGTGAACTGCAATCTCAGGAGTTCTCCGGGTCGCCGAATTAAGCGGAAATGTGAGCGTGGGATTGTAGTTGCAGCTTTTTGGTAGGGCTTCGTTGATGCGGGATTGTGCAAGGGTTATTTTTGAGGGCGGGGTTACCTGAGTTTGGATTTTTGTTTGGGTGCGTGTTGTTTGGATGGGGGATTAGGAGGACGTTAAAGTGTTGTGATTATGGACAGTTGTGGGAATACGTTTTTTTCATACAATTTTTTAGGAAATCTCCACACAATATTTTTTGTAAACCCAATATTGAATAGAAAAAATGGATTTTTCCAATTCTTGGTAACTTCGAAAATTTAACATTGTCTTAATGGAAACTAAGAGGGTGATAGATGTGAGGGGCGTGGAGTAATTAGGATTTAATGAAAAGGAAATTTTAAGGCTTTCTGAGCAATGCAAAGCTTGCCTCTCCAAAACAATCTTTAATTGGAGTTGAAAATGTATTTTGCCTTTAGGAATTGAAATTTTTCTTAAGAACTTATCTTAATTGGCGAAGTTCGAGGGAGTGTTCCATTATTCTCACGGACAGATTTGAGCATAATTGCAAAATAAGCGTACCACGATAGTTTGAATCACTTCTCCTCTAACTTCCTTTTGCAATAAGTGTAAACAATGCATAATCAAGAAAAAATACTCTCTCAAAATAAATTTCAATTATTTACAATAACGCAACCAATTAAAATCATTATCAATCCAAACAATTAACCAACCTAACAACGCCAACAGCAAATCATCCCATATCACAACTGCAAGCACCAACAACAGCCGCACCAATCCCACCTATAACACACATCTCAACAAACCCAATCAAAACCCAACTCCCCCACCTCTCCCTCTCTCCTCCTCATCAGCACCCACGCCTCGCATCGGCGCGGAAATTAATGCGCCCGCGGAAAAAACGACTCGCCGGGCGCGCAGCCTTGATCCTACCGCCGCAGCCGCTACGCTGCAGGGCTCCGACCCTGAGACTGGTTTCCCCCGTGTGTGCATATACACGCCGCTGCCGCCGCCGCAGCCGCCAGGCCATTGCCGTATTGTTCCGCTTTCGCGCCCCGATCGTTAAGCTCGCCTTCCACTTCCGCCCCCGCGAAAGCGATTTTTTACGCGCGAGCGCGCGCTTTTTTCGGGGTATATGTGGGCTGCTGGGTGAGAGTGGAACGAATGCAATTTTTCATGCGAGGACGGACGGAGAAGAAAGGAGGATGAGCCTTGATTGCGATTCTTATCCCGGCTCTTTTTTTTTGGTGAGCTGTTAGAGGCTGGAGAGGTCGTATGTAAGTTTGGGGAGTACGGTAATTTTACGCATAAATTCAGGATAGCCTCGTTCTTTTACCGCTGAACGGCTGCGATGCCGCTTTCTCGCGCGCGTATATACGTATTCGAGCGAGCGATTTTAAGTGCGCAAGCTACGAGCCGGAGTAACGAGGCTAGCCCGACGAGTCGCGGCTCGTCAAGATTATTTTAAAGTGCTCAATTCCAGCCAGTTCACGGCGCACTCTAACCTCATTATAAAGCATAACGTAATTAAGCCAGCCAGCCGGCTAACGTCTCGTTAACGCGACTAAAGAGCTCCTCGGCTTCTTTGCCCCCCCCCCCCTCGGCGAGCGATCGTCAATGAAATCGCATTCCCAAATTATCCCGGCAGATGCACCAAATCTCACCATGAATTTTTAATCGACTATTCTTTTAATAAAACAGTAGCGTATACATACCTCACGCAACGATGTCGTAATCAGTCGTTAATCCGCGTCATCGACCACTAGTTTCTCGCCCTTTGTGAGCGCGCCTACGTTTCACGTAACGCTTAACGGTACACAAGCGGCGCTTTTTTCGCGGCGCGAAAATCAGATCATATATGCAGAGAGCGCGCTCTTTCTCTCGGCGAGCGCGGATATTGAATAACCGGTTCGCTACTTACGTACCAGGACCCGTTACCTGGATTTTCGCTGGGACGACGCGATGGATGCCGGATAATTCGCGCTCTCCGTCTAGCTGCTAATGCTCGATTGTATCGGCTTAGAAGCGTTGACTTATCGGTTTATTATTCCGGGTAATTTTCGCTCGCTACGAGCGATCTTATCCTAGCGGTTACAAATTACAGAGCGATGGCAGGATTGGGTAAAGGGTTGCTCATCGTTTTAGATTAGAATAAGTATTTTTGTGTAACAACGGCGAGATCGTAAATTAACAAAAGAAAAAAAAAAAAAAGAAAGATACCAGCAGTGACATTTCAATCTTCGACCCACCCAGAAGCTATATATCGGCCGGCAATCGGATCAACAAAAACGAGAGCCAAGAATCGCGCGAAATCCGACGTCATCAAGGGAAAAAGAAACTCGGCACGCTCCGTACGTGTGTATAACGAAATAACGGAGAGGGCCGAGGCGCGCGCGCGAGAGAGCTGGAGGACGAGGCCGAAAGAGAATAAAAAAGGAGGCTGCGCAGCAGCGGACCAAGTCGATATCTCGTACCCCCCGGAGCAAAAACGTATAAAACGGCTGGCGCGCGCGCTGGTCAGACGATGCCGGGGGAAGGAGACGGACAAAGGAGACGAGAGAGGAGAGAGTTTGCCGTTGAGACAAAAGGAGGAAGAGCGGAGGAAGGAAGGAGAGGGAGCTGAGGGCTTTTGTGGAGTTTGGGGTGACGCGATTTTCTTGCTTCTTGTCGGCTGGACTCTAGGTTAAAGACTCGGTGTTTCTGTGCGTCTTTACAAATGAATATGGGAGTGTTGATAAAAAACTTAATCGAAGTTGCGAAGTAAAGAAAGAACGTATAAAGATTCGCCGTCGATCCAGAAACAATCCGCTCGCTATTCACAGTTACAGCCTCCATCGATTCAAAATTCAAACGGATCCTAACGGTACACAATCCGCATCCATCCATCCGCGAAAACCGAGCACCGAGCCTCCATCCAAGCGAAAAGTCACGAAGCACCTATAAGCACACACCGTCCGCAATAATATCCCCAGCCTCGGCCAAATCGCGCTTGCGCGCCTCTCGCAACTGGCTCGCTTGCAGCCCAAAGAGAAAGGGCCGAGCGCGAATAAAAAGCCGCGGAAGCGAAAGAAGAGAAAAGGCAGAACGCTGAGCTCTCCGCGAAAGAGAAAGCTCGTAGAGGCGAGGGCGGAGGGGCCGGCGCAGCACTAGGGCCGCTCCTGGCCGAGAACGAAACGAGAAGAAGAAGAAGAAGAAGACGGAGAGAGAGAGAGAGAGAGGACCGCGAGAGGGACTCTCTATGAGGCGGGCCGCGCGCGCGTTTTTACTCTCGCGCGCGCTATTCGCTCGGAGCGAGCCGAGCGCGCCGGGCGCTCTCTCACTCGAAATCCAGCGGCCTCGCGCGATTTTGCTCTAGTTTAGCAGTGCGTGCCCCGTGCGGAGCGTGGCCTGTGTAAGTGTACTGCTTACTGCGGACTTTGGAGTGTACAGTGCGCCGGGTGTATCGTGCTGGTGTTTTTCGGCAAGGAGAGATTGGTGGATGGGTGGTGGATGGCCTGGAGGATTTGAGGATTTTTGGATTGAGGGTCTGGAGGTGAGCGAGCGGAGGCTGCTGTTTGTGTAAGTGTGGGGTTTTTGATGGGGAAACGAGGGGTGAGTGGTGGGGTGGAAAGGGAAATTTGCGCAGTTAGTTGCGGTTGTTGATGGTGGGTCTAGTGATGGTTGTGTTTGATGGAGGCGGGATTAAACGTTGTTGATCGTTGACATGCGATGCTTTTCTTCAATTGATTTTATTTGGTAAAATATTATGGGAGTGCTGTAGTCTGTTGCATTGTAGTATTTATTTTTGATTAAAAAACAAACTTTCATTTCAAGAAAAATTACTGTAATGATAACTTTCTGAACTATCAAATTAAAATCGTTTTATATTATTTTACCACTGCTAGATTTACAGTTTCTAACTTTTTCCACGACACCTAAACAAAAAGAATCCATACAAACGCCCATGCGACTCACAAGAAAATCGAAACTACTTTCCCATTAAAATCGACTCCTTCTCGCAACCTCCACGAGCAATTAAACATCATCCCCAAGCGATACTCCGCTTCTACCATCCAACCGATCCTAAAAAAATCCAAACTTCCACTTCATCTTCACAAAACAAACTTCTCCCCGTAGACTACCTTCCAACCTCCAGATACCGCGCTGAATCCTTAACAATACCGAAACTTACATTTTGAAAGTAATCACGCAGCCGCACTTCTCGCTGCGTGATTACCATCGCACTTTTCCGTGCTTTTGCATACCGCGCGCGCGGCGGCTTCTTGAGCTTTTGCACCGTAAATTTCAGCATCAAGTAGTTTTAAAGCGCAGTCGCGAGCTCGTGCTCGCGATTTTCTTTGACGAAACGCTCCTCCACAAGCCTACGTACACCACAAAGCCAAAGAGTAATTCCACCGCAAACGAGACCATCCGCACACATCAAACCAGGCCCGCATAAGCACACTCGGATCAACCCGTCGAACCATCCCGAACCTCAAAAAAACGAACGCGTACACATACCCAAAAGATTCGATTTGGCGAGAGCGGTCACCGAGGGAAAAGAGAGAGATCCGCCTCTGGCGGCGGCGGAACTGGCGCAGAGCCCTTATCGCTCCCTGCTTCTTTGTACAAGTGTGTCTGTGTGTATATAGGCTCTTGGAGCGGCTCGTAAGACCTTTGCGGATACGAGCTGCTTCCGCGCGACGTGGACTGGTATAAAAGGAGCCGCGTGGGTGGGTTTGTACGCCTTTGGGGCTCGCGTTCCGCGTGGTACGTTTCGGAAATTTGATGTGGATGCGGTAGTTTTGGGCCGGTTTTGCTTTTCCTTTGGGCTGGAGGGAGGTGGGATAATGGGGGGTGGATGGGTAGGTTGGTAGAGCGCGTGAGCTGGAGGAAAAGTGTACGTGATGCTGTGAATTGTTGGTTTTCTTGGAAGGGAAAAAAAATGCGAGATCTAGTACAGTCGAGACTCCGGCGATTAATGTCCGAGTATTTTTCCGCGTAAGCGCCTTAAATTCTCGAAAGCATGCAATTTGCGAACAAACATACTGTCCAGCTCGCTCTATCCTATAAACACTACAAAAAAACCCAGCCTCTTTCTCATCCGGCTCTAACTGTAAACCCGAGAGCGGAGCCCTCCCATCCCGAAAACAGATCGTTAAAACCTCATAAGCGCGATATTACACGCTGCATTAAAAAAAAGCATCCCGAAATTACGAGGCAAAACACCCAAGTCAGGCGTATATCCGCTCGCTCCTAGAGCACACACGGCTCATTAGCTAGAAATCCTCGCGCGACATACTTTCACGTATATATACGACACGCGCGCCGTGTAATACACCTCGGACGATAAAGAAAAAAAAGTGTCGCTCGCTCCGTACATTGCCATTATCCACTCGAGCTTTCTTTGCCGGAGCTTTCGCCAAATTGCGATGTATAACGCGAGAGCCGAGCTATCTTGTTTTATTTATCGCGCGTCGCGCCGTTCTTGTGGAGTGTAGCGCGCGGAAAAGTGGATCGGGAAAGCGGATAGCGCGGCGATGCCGGGGATTTGCGTTCTGGATGCGCTTTTTTTCTTCGGGGGACTGTAATTTTATGCTGTTATGGCTGAGTGGACGGCTCCGGTTGGTTTGGTCGAGCGGAGTTGGCGCGATGAAATTTAATTGTGACGTGGAAAGAGCTGTTTGGGTTGTGTTGGGTGAAACTCTGTTTGTAAAAGATAGTTTATAAAGTTGTTAGGATTTAAAGAAGTTTAATGGCAAATAGTTGAGGATTAATGTTTATAAACTGTATGCTGTAATGGGTAATGTACTAAACGTTTGTAAATTGAATAAGTGACTAGCGGTCTAATGTTCTCACGCAGAACAATAGAGTTACCCATCACTGTTACTTTTTCACAGCTGAGAATGCTAAAAGCGTATCATCTGAGAAAATTTAAAAAGACGCTACTCACGTTTACAGAATAATACCGTAACACGTTACATTGTATATTGCAATGTTAAATTAATTCCGTTCATATAATACTCTTCTTAATATAAAACTGTGATGGTGCACTTTTTTATACTAATTAATATATAAATCATTTCAAATATTCTACTTTTACTTGAAAAAATGAGTTAAACCAAAATGATTATTTAAACTTCTCGTCTATAACAGAATTATATGAATTTCCAAAAGATTTTAACATACATTTTCTTCTTCTTCGAACTTTCAATCTAAAAAAATGTCACATTGAAATAATAAAGCTTCATAAATAAACCATAAAATTCTAAAACATAAAAAATCAAACCCTAAAACTCTAAAACATAAAAAATCAAGCCCTAAAAACCTCCGAAAAATCAACTCAAAATCACAAATTCAACCCACTGAAACATCTCGAACCAACACTCCCGCAAGCTCTTAAAAAAAGCCCCTATACCCCCCAAGAGCTTGCACACCTCGCGTGTGCCAAATTATCATTGCATTTGCTCGACGAACCGCCCGCAGAGCCAGTCGGGCAGCCGCAGGAGCCACGGCGGAGCTCGGCCCACATCGAGCAGCGGAGGTAGCCTGGTCCAGGTGTCGGCGGGCGAGCTGCTGGGCAGGACGCACGAGGAGCTGGTCCTACTGCTGATACAGCTGCGCAGGCAGAGCGCGACTTTGTGCAAGGCCATGGAGACATGCCACATGGAGATCGAGGCACAGGTCCTTAGATCCAAAGCACATACCCTCCCCCTGCCCCCCACCCCCTGGTTATTCGTCCAGCGCTGATTTTTA
Organism: Eupelmus azureus; assembly: GCA_030522685.1. Classification (NCBI taxonomy): domain Eukaryota; kingdom Metazoa; phylum Arthropoda; class Insecta; order Hymenoptera; family Eupelmidae; genus Eupelmus; species Eupelmus azureus. Next base: position 2,102 of record JAPYZA010007330.1, on the reverse strand, counting down.
GTTTTTGGTTTTGGATTCTGGCTTGAGGATTGGTGTGGGATTTATTGGTTGGTGGGAGATTGATGGAGAGATTGGAATTTTTTCATGAGGGATTCGTTTGGAAAATGTGATGGAGATTGACGGTGATCTGCGGTTACATTAATAGAATTTTGTTTATTGATCCTTTGAAAAAGTGACAAAGTAATTACTGAGATTAAAGGGGAAAACTCGATTGATTTAAATGATTAATTGATTGATTTATTCAAATCTACTGAGTGACATTCACTTTAACTGTTGCAGAAAATCAATAAATCTCACACTGATGTAACATGATTAACCCTGCTATTTTTTAATATATGTACATATTTTTGTTGCTATCCCTTATTATTATAAAATTTTGCTTAACTTTATTTTATATTTTGCTTTCTACATGTAGTTTTGTGGTTTAACAGGTATTATCGCGATCAAGAAAAAATGCTTTGGTGAAGGTTCCAGAAGTGCTTGGCTCTAATCATAAACCATTTCCATTTTTAGATCGATTCTCAATTATTTATCAATATGCTAATGTATCATTAATTTTAAGTACCTTTTTTATATTAATAATTTTCTTTTTTTAACAGGTTCTAGATATTTTAATTATAAATTTAACTATATTCATAGCAGCTTGTTCGATAAAAAAATTATTGCATGCAAAATACACAACATCTATATCTACAGAGTAAAAGCTTATTATTTTGTGTCATTATTGTTAAATTTTTACCTCCAAAAAAAATTATTTTGCAAGCAGTAATTATTTTAGTTCTTACGCTCATTCTCTACATCTACGCATAATATTTCATGTACGCTAATAATTTCATCTTTACAGCTCTACTTTACATTAAAAAATTTCATATTACTACTAATTACGGAAATACGTTATCTGATTTTAACGCGAATAATTAAAAAAAAGCACATAAAACTAACCGTTAAAATCAGATTTTCATAAGTAATTACTACATAACATAACCGCAATAGAAAATCACCGCTTCTTTCATTCGAATCAATCACAAATATACTTTCTCATAAACTTTATAATTCTGCTTAAAATTTTTCCATTACCACATAGACTATATTATACAAAGTAGCCTACACCGTAGCAGAAGCGGAGTAGATTCGAAATCGCATTACGGCGCATGAAACTACGTAGTTATCATCCAGCATAAGTAGCGAGAGTTCCGTGACGTTGAATAATAAATAGCTCGTATAATCCTTCGTACGAACAACGCGCAGCGTATAGGAACAAAGGGTCTGATTAATTCGATGCTCTTTCATCGACGCGCAATTGAAGTTAACTCGGAGTCTCTTGAGCTTACTGCGCGGTATTTTCTATATATTCGGGAATTCGCGTTGCCTTTTCTCATTTGTTTTAGTCCCTGTGATTTAAATGTTTATTGTATAAACGAGTTTATTTATTAGTTTGACTTTGATTAATTTAAAGGGCATAGTTCAATTTATAAATGTTGGCAATCAGGTTAAATAACAACGTTACTTTTCTACCTTTCTTACGGTAACTAACCTGGCTTTGATTACGGTTCACCTAACTACCTCCTATCGACCTTTAATTAGATCAAAATAACGATTCATCAAATCAATCGTCCCACCAAACTACCCTCAAACCGTAACCCCAGCCCTCCCTCGAAAACTCAAAAAGCCATCTCCAACACTTCAAACCTTCCTCTCAACCCTAACCCAAAACCGTTCATCTCAGCACGAGCACCGAACTTTCTCCCAATCTTCCCAGAGGCAAATCGTATTGAATTCACGGAAGCGTATCGCGATCGAAAAACTGCCAACTCCTCGCAATCCAAGACGCCGTAGCTGCCGTCACCGCCGTATCAAATAACTCTCTCTTCCTCTCTCTCTCACTCGCAAAAGGGCAGAACTGTAAAGTCCGTGCTCTCTTTTACTCGAGCTGCAGCAGGCGACACCGCGATCTCCGTGGATGCATGTCCACTTAGCGCGCGCGGCTTAGGTGTCTGCTTTCCGTCTCGCTGCTCTGCGCGCGCGCCTCTGCGACAGTCGCCGCGCGGACTTTGCTTGGCGAAGTTGGTTTCGTGGCGTTGTTGGGGACGGATTGAAGACGA
>JAPYZA010007329.1:0-10239 GCA_030522685.1 Eupelmus azureus | reverse complement strand
TTTGCGCGTTTTGGTGCGGCGGAGTTGCTGAGCGTAAGCGTGTATTTTTAAGTTTTATGAGAAGTGTTGGGGATTAGTGCGAGGTTTGTTTTGGTTTTGTTTTAGCGTTTATCGGTTAGGTTTTTTTGTTGATTAAGTAATCGTTGGTTCTTTGGTTTTTATAAATTCGGCTGAGCAAGTGGATTTTCCGGTAAACTGTGTTTATGTAAATCAGAAAAGAAACAGTTTTAACAGTTTCGCAGATAAATTTTAAAACATTATGAATCGATTGTTTACGTATTTAGGTACCTAATTCTACAACCACTCTTGGAACAGTTATTAATAATTAAAAAAGTACGTTAAAAATTCGCATTAAATTAAATTATAAAAATAAACATTTAACAATAAATATAACATAAAATTTAATACCCATACAGTCGTAATCAACAGTCACTGGATATTAAAAACAAAAACATTAAATCATAAACAATCGCTAATCCTATAATCTACTGCACCGAACGACTTTGAGCGCGTAAGCGTTAATTATCGATTGTATGCAGTGCGAGTTGCGACACGTGCGAAAAAAGCCGCATACAGTCACGTATAAGATAACACCCATCTCTGCGAACCGGAAGAAAATCCCACCAGCCATCCAAGCTTTCCCTCAGTACTTACACATATTATTTTACAGGCATATCGAATTCTCGCACAATATGACGTAACTGCCGAAAAAAAATAACGCGCCCAACGCGCGCGCGCGCGCGCACGACACTGTATAGCTCTACATCACGGAGCCGTGGGATCAGTCGTTCGCTCGCAGGCGCGCGAGCGAGTTCCCTGCCGCATATATATAGGTAGCATAGTTTTGTCGGCCACTCGGCGTGTGTATATATATACGTATACATATCCGTAAGTGCAGAATCGTCTTTGTGTCGAGTGTGAAAGAAAGAAAAAAGTACACAAAGTAGGCGTGTACTGAGTATATGCGAATCCGGCTTGGTGGCAGTGTGTGATAATGCATCTGTCGCGCCGAGTAGTGGAGATACTCGGCAGAAGTGAGGTTATGTGATGTAGGTATTATTTGTCGCAGAGATATAAGTATTCCGTGTGTGTAGAGGTAGGCAGTGCGCGGCGAAAAAATGTAAACAGGAGCTTATCATTGTTCTAGACGACGCTGCGGAGGAGACTTTTGGAATTACCATTGATCGGGCGGTCCGCGACAGCCGGACCAGGGAGCGAAGATGGTTTTCGAATCGATAGTCACCGAGCTGCTCAACAAAGTCCTTGGGGAGTACATTGAGAATTTGGACTACAGTCAGCTAAAGCTGAGCCTCTGGGGCGGTAAATAGATGTTTTTTACTTCGATACGTTGCGTATGGTTGACTCTAACGCGACAGCTGACAGCTTGCTCCGAAAATTTTTCGCTCTGAATTTCGGAGTTTTTTTTTCTTGTGGTGGGTGTTGATTAAGGTTATGTTTATATTTGGTTAAAGGGCAGCGAGCCTTCTGCAGCTGCCGTGCGCCTTATGGTTCGAACGATGATATTTTAATACATGTATAATGGGGTGGTGATTGATGCAAAATTGAGGAATAATAAGATATCGTGGAACGGTAGTTATTTTGAATTTAGTTAAACGTTGTTATTTTATAGATAATAAATTTCTTATCTTTGTATAAAGTCATTCTCTATATCTTTTAAATTTCCTGTTACTGCATAACACAGTAATAACAGACAAGTTTGGTCAGACGTGCAATAAAATCTTAACATTGACTTTCAAATATACCAAACATTCAATTTATAGATAATAACTCAAACATTCATATGTATAATTCGTTAAAATTAATCAATATTATGATATTCTATCACATCCTGAACTTTCAAATGAACTGATTAAATTTATTAGGCATACATTCAACTTGAGTAAAAGTATCTTCTTTGATTATGAGACCTGGATATATACTCAGAAAGCTTTGATGAAGCATAATTTGATGATTGAATTTAAATCTGCTGTTAATAAGTTCAATTGATGTGTAAGAAGTATAGTAATCTAATAAAACTGTCAACTGCTCCAAAACTTTAAAATGAAAAATTATGATTTATATGGATTTATATTAAAATTAAAATAAAACAGCAAGTAAATCACTATCTTGAATTAAAAAGTTATGTATTTTAAAATAGTTATTTATAAACTTATGAATGAAAGTAGCTGATTTTGGTATGCATACATTTGCATATGTATATATACCATTACACAATTCGTAATTTTTGCATTAATTTAAGAATGACCACTGAATATGATCACTATTTTTCTTGATTATCGTAAGATCGTAAAGGGAAAGGTTGGCAATGATTCTAGACTCGGTCAAGCCACTGTATATGTATATATAATAAACCTACATGTCAACATCAAAGTTACCGAAGAGTGCGTGTGTCCTCGGCAGAGGCGCAGTAAAACGCGATATTTAGCTACGCGACAAACATTCGCTGCGACGTATACAATACACATAAGCGCACGCTTCCGAGGCTCTGAACGTCCGTTGCGTGACATCATGTTCTATATTTGAGCTTTAGAGGTGCTTATGGGATGTTCGCACGAGAGATTGCATCTACTTCTTTTTTAGCCGGTAGAGTTTCTAGTTGAAACAAAAAATTGAGAAACCAAAACGAAAAAAATTTCTTATGATTTTTTTGTTTTTTTTTTTGTTTTTACTTTAAGCACAAATGTTTGGACGTGTCTGAAGGAGAGATGGCTAAACTGAAAAATTTTTGTGTACATTTCGAATGGATGAAGTAATTTCGAGTGTAGACGGTTTAGTCAAATTTGAGGTCGCAATATTTTTTTAAAATAGATTGAGCGGAATTTTTATTTTTTTTTTTTAATTCTATGATGTCACTGCTGCTCTAGTTAACGTAATTTACTAGATTTTATCGCGCAGATGATAAAAATTTTCGCGCAATGCTTAAACGTTCTTTATTTATACATCAATATACCATAAAGTATAAAAGTAGTCCTGCTTAAGATTTTTTGGCTATATGTGCCGAAAAAAAAAACAATTTTTTATTTAAATCATTTTAAAATTGATTTTTTAATATAATATGAATGTATATTTGAAATTTTAAAGCTGCTTCAATAAATAAATATTTATCATTCTATTTACTTATTTACATTATGATTAATAAAAAAAAGTTTGTTCATTTAAAAAATTTAATATTTCATATTGTTTACCGTATTAACATTTATTTTATTATTCAATTTCGAGATAATTCAAATACAATTTAAAGTTTTAAGATTTAATTCCTTACGTGTTAAAATACCGCTGCGTTAACGAATCAAAGCTAATCAAAAATCAAGGTTTACTTTATGACATCAGGCTCCAGAATTCAGAAAAGATATTTCTGTACGTTTTACCAATCTAAATTGAATAGCTTACTTTATTTTTAATGATCTTTTTTTTTAAGTCATTGATTATCAATATTTTTTTATTCTTCTAAATAAGAAAGCGAGGTCCTTAAATCAATCTCTTTAAGAAGCTACTTTTTAATTAATTATCAGCAACTTGTCGATGCACGTTATGGATGGATTATGATTAAATATGATTCATTCAGTCGGATATAGTACAAATATAGAATAAACGGTGATATGAGCTGTTTATGAAATTCTAAAAAAATTACTATCTTTGTAGTTTAAGGTGAACTACACATTGCATCTATACTATATAGAAAAGAACAGAATAAACCATTCGTTTTACCTACTTAAATTTTACGACGTGATGGTAGAACTACAATTTAAAATTTAAAATTTATTTTAAATATTTTATTGAAATAGCAAACAAAATCAAATTAAATAATTTATTTAAAAAATACAAATTAATTTAAAAAATAATAATATCACTGTATTATCTCATCAGTTTTTATATAAGTGTTAGAACTGATTTTATTTTTGTTAATATAAAATACATCAATTTTTCTTAATAATCAAGTTTCGTAAACGGTTTTTTTTAATATTTTTTAGGAGATGTAGTCCTTAAAGATCTCATGATCAAGGAGACTGCTTTGGATATGCTTGATTTACCTATAAAACTAGAATATGGTCGACTAGGTAAGCAAAAAAATCATTTTTAATTAAATTGAAAAAATATAACGTTATAAATTTTTCGATTTTGTTTTTTCTAGGTAAATTAGTACTTAAGATCCCTTTCAAAGACATGTGGAATGGCCAAATTGATGCCATAGTTGAAGAGCTGTTCATCCTAGTAGTGCCGACTAGTCAAGTACAGTATGATGAGGAAAAAGAAGCAAAGGCACAATTGGAAGCGAAACGCGCCGAAATCGCTCGAGTAGAGAGGAACAAACAACTCGCTGAAATGAAAAGTCAGTGTTACATTTTTAATTTAAAATTACAAAAAAAAATGATAAAAATCAACAATTGTGGATAGTAATAAAAATGCGATACTTTTCTTTAGATCAAGAGAAGGTCGATGACTCCATGATGGAGAAGCTGATAGCTCGGATGATTAAGAACATACACGTGGAAATTAATCGGATACATGTGAGATATGAGGATCGCGTCACCTTCAAGGAGCATCCGTTCTCCGTCGGCTTTACCCTGCATCGTTTTGCTCTTGAGAGTTGCGATAGCTTATGGTCGACCACTGGAAACCTAAAGGACATGTACGCTATTCAGCAAATTTTTAAAGTAAGTATATAAGGCTTCGTAGTTTGCGAAACCTCTTACTTTAATTTTAAATTTAAAAATATTTCTTTATTTTATTTTAATGTATTTGTTAATTTTTCAAATTTTATTTATTTTAGTTATGCACAATGGATGGTTTTGCTGTGTACTTGAATCCTTCACCGAAGCAATTCAGCACGGAGCCGTCAGACAAGTACTTACAAATATTTTCTGAAAGTATCGCTACTGCTGAACATTTACCTGAAGATTATCACTACCGTCAGTTTTTTTACAACAAAATATTAAATAATTTTGAAAAAATCATTAATTAACTTCTTATTATTCTTCGTTTTTATTTAATTTTTCAGTGCTTGGCCCGATTAATGTAAAAGCTAAATTAAAATTAAATCCTAAGCCAGAAACAGATGGTAGTAATTACAGTATCCCGAAAGTTTGGCTGGACCTCGACATGCAAAAGCTAAGGGTTGGATTAACCAAACGACAATATCAGACTCTTATGCAAATGGGCGAAGGCTTGGAAAGAGCTAGAAATGCCGCACCTTATAGAAAATACAGACCAAATTTGACCTCTTATCGTGGTCACTATAAAGAATGGTAGCGTTATTAAAAATATCAATTCATTAAGAAGACATTCAATTTTTATTTTTATTTAATAATCAGAATATACATCTTTTATGCATTTCAAGGTGGCACTTTGCTTATAAATGTATACTAGAGGAACACGTCAAAAGAGCACAAAAAAATTGGGATTGGAATCACATGAGATGTCATAGAGATACGTGTAGAAGTTACGCAAAAATTTATAAAACTAAATTAACAGCGAAAAAGCCTACACCTGAAATAGAAGAACAGTTAACTGAGCACGAAAGAAAATTAGATATATTTAATCTAGTCATCATAAGACAACAAATTGAGATGGAGGTGAAAGAATAACGCATAAAAATTATAATGCATTCACGATATTTATATAATTATTACATACAGAAATAATCTACAGATATAATAATTTAAGAAACTTAATCGTTCATTTTCTTGTAGGTTGAAAGATTAGCAGAAAAAGAAAAAGATTTGAAAGCAAAAAGAGGGTGGTTTGGATTTTTATGGGGTGCACCTCAAGAAGAAGAAGTTAAAGATCTGAATTCGGCAGCAGCAATTAGTACGCATATTTTTTCGTAAAATTAATCATATAGTTTGATTTAAGTATAGATTTTTTACTACAAATGATACCTTTATTTTATAGTGAAAAGATTCGAAGAAGCAATGACGCCATCTGAAAAAGAAAAACTTTACAGAGCCATTGACTATCAAGAAAATTCTGTACCAGCTCATTATCCCGAATCTTACGAAGAAATCGATACGCAATTCTACTTACATGGCTTACAAATTTTGTTATTAGATACTGATAAAGAAGATCCTGAAATCTTAGATTTGCAGTTAACCGATGTGAAAGCTTGTTTTAAATCTAGACCTTCTGCTAATGGGATTTTGTGAGTATTTATGATTGTCTTACCTTATTTTATTTTTAACTTAATATTATTATACTTAATATTAATTATTTATTATTAACTTAATATTAACTTAATTTAGTTTTTTTATGAAATGTCCTTTATTATGTTATAACACTACAAAAATTTAATTTACATAATATTCTTCTTTATACGATTTCAATGTAATAATATGCATATATTTTCAGTGTATCAGTTTCAATGGGAGACTTAAAACTAATAGGTGTAAAACAAGGAGAAAAATTACCTTCATTGTTTAATTCAGATCGAGAAGCTTATTCTCAATTATTTTCCGTTGCATACGAGAAAAATCCTCTCGACAAGCTGTGTGGTGATAGAGTTATTGTTAAATCTTGTTCGGTGCATATAGTTTATGATGCTAAAACTGTTTTAGAACTTATTAAGCTTTTCAAAGTACAGAATCAATCGACTTTAACACAGTGAGTTTATAAGAATTTATAACTAATATTTGCAAAAATTATTCTCCTATCTACTTTATTAGTCGTACATTTAATTTATGTAACTCTTAATGATTCATATATCTTAATTATAAATTTATATTAAGGTTGCAAGCTGCTGCTGCGGAGCGACTTGATAATTTAAAGGAAGTTTCAGCTTTAGGTTTAGAATATGCAATTCAGAAACATGCTGCCTTAGATATACAGGTGATTTTTTTTTCTTGTAAATAATCTGTTTAAAATGTTTGACTAATGACAAAAAATAATTATTTAGGTTGACTTACAAGCATCACAGTTAATTATACCTCATGGTGGATTATATAACGGACATGAATCCTTACTTGTAGTAAATCTTGGTAGCTTTAAAATGAATTCTCTTGAAAAACCAAAAGATACTGAATCTCATCTAAGTGTCAAGCAGTTAGTGAGTATGGGCAAAAGTGAAGAAGATATTTTAGCCCATCTTCGGCAATACAGTTATGATAAATTTGCTTTGAAAATAGTAAACTTTCAAGTACGAAATATAACATATTTTCATTCCTTAATAAATAAATTACTATTCTTGATTTAATCTATTTGAATATTTTAATGATAGGCACTTATTGTTTTGGCAAACGAAAACTGGCGAGATGCTCTGTCTAGCACAATCAGTCCAATGAAAGTTTTGCAACCCACAACATTAGAAGTACAATTCCATAAATGCCTCATAACTGATGATCCACTGTTACCTAAGACTCGACTCATAGGTCATCTTCCTTCAGTAGCTATTAATATCACAGGTATTACTTTTATCTAAGTATTTATTTATTTTATTGTTTCACGAATAAAAGGAATATTTAACTTATTACGCACTTGTTTAATTTTAGAAAATCGCCTCTTAGAAGGTATTGCTATTGCACAAAGCATTCCATTACCAGAAGAAGAACCAGTGGAAGCTCCAAGACTGTCACTTGTAAGTAAAATAGATACAGATATAAAACTGATTTTATAACATTTAAAATTGTAATTAAAAATGCTACGTTTATTTTAGTCTAAATCAGTATCTCAATTGTCATTATTTAAAGAGCTATCAAATATTCCATCTAAGATGGAAAAAAAACAAGAAAATATTTCAAGTGCAATGAAGCAGTCTACCGATTTAGAGGCTAAATTTGTTATGAAAGGTATATATTCTTAAACGATATAGTATCCGATCATCATATCTTATATTTTAATAGAATTGATACATCAATTAAAATATTATAGAATTTAAATTAACCATATCAAAGCAAGAGGAAGATGAGACGGTTCCATTTGTTATATTCGAACTATTACAACTTGAAGCAGAATTAATGCAGAGAACATTTAACCAAGAAGTTATGTTAAGATTAGGAGGTGTACAAGTCAAACAACATCACGATACAGGGGAAATTTTCATGATCAATACTCCAATGTCTGCTGGAGGCGAAGAGTATCTTATAGTCATTGATTTTATGAACGTATGTTAAAATAAATTTATTAAAAATTATTTATGTGTTTAATATTTATAACTAAACAAATATTTATTACAAAAATTAATTTTTAGATAAATAAGCATTCCCCAGAATTCTCAAGGAAAGGTTCTGTTGTAAATTTATTACAACTTGAATTTACAACCCTTGATGTTTTACTTCACCAAGAAGCTTTAATAAATGTTCTACACTTTCTTACAAATGTTCAGGTAAATGATTACTATTGATTTATAACTTAAAAAGAATATGTCTTAAAAAAATTTATATTTATATTTTGTAATTCAGGATAATATTAGTGCCGTAACTGCTTCAATGGAAGAAGAAAGAAAAGAACAAAGAATGAGTAGGATTGCACAATTAGCAACGATTCAAGAAGAGACGCCAACATTTATTAAGGAATTTCAGAAGCAAAGAAAAATTCGTAAGTTTTTTTTTCTTTCTTTCTTTTTTCTCAAACAGTACTAGATTACATAGTTTTCTTGTAATTAATTATAAAAATTGGTTTAGGTCGAAAAAAATCTCAAGTAGAAATTACCGATCTAAAAGTTACTGCAAAAATTGGCAATATTAGCTTAAAAATATCGAATGACTTTAGAGATATCAGCTCGTTCTATATTAAAGGACTTCAAGCTGGTTTTATTATGAAGGCATCACATTCAATAGCCAATGTTCAACTTAATTCAATTAATATTAAAGACCATAATGCAATGTCTATTTATAAAAATGTAAGTTTACTAAATAAACATTTGTTTAAAAGGAATTTTAATATAAAATAATATTAATTAAATAATTTATTCTTAGATTGTATCGGTTGTTGAAGATTCAGAAGCTCTACAAATTGAGGCTATAATGAACAATGTGGAACCGGATGATATGGATAAGAACAATATGTCTATTACAGTGACTATGGGTTGTCATAGGATTGTGTTTTTGAATGCTTTTGTTACTTCGATAATGGTAATAATAATATTATTCTTGACTTTTTACACTTATACTGTAAAGTTAAATATTTTTAACTATCTTCATTTTATTTTTTTAGAACTTTTTAAACAATTTCCAAGCTGCTCAACAAGCTATTGCCGAAGCGTCAGCTGCAGCTGCTGAGGCGGCTAAAACTAACATAAAAGACGTCCACGACCATGCTACACGAATTGAATTATCCGTTAAACTTAAGGTTTGTGAAACATTAATATTTGATTTGTTTAAAAATAAGTAAACTAAATGTTATAATTTCTGTAATAGGCTCCAGTAATATATGTGCCATTGAACTCGAAAAGTGAGCACTGTTTGATGCTAGACATGGGTCATCTTACAGTTAGTAATGCTTTTAATAAATTACAAGTGAACACGGCATCTGGAGAGCACCCCATCGTGGACGAAATGAATGTGGAATTGCAAAATTTGAAAATGTCTAGGTAAAGTTATTTAACAATTATTGTTTTAGTTTGTGCGTAAAAGAAATAGATAAAAATACACATTTCCCTACGTTTAGAGTGCGGTTAAATAAGGATAAGTTTGTAGCCGAAAACGAGGTGCTACTGCTGCAGCCTGTTAGTTTTATCTTGGAAATTAAGCGCAACTTGTCGACTGCCTGGTTCCGTGAAATTCCAGATATCGAAATGTCAGGTCGGCTAAAACAAATTAACGTATTGTTAAACCATGAGGACTACGCCATGATAATGGCAACATTGAATGAAAATCTTGGCGAGACCGTTAATGATGGAAGCCCTAGTCAGCCTGTCGTTCGTGAAAGTGCATCGAAGCAACTCACCTCAGAACCCAGTAGAGCTAGTACCTGTAAGTTTTATTAATTAAAATAGTTATCTCTTATATTGTTATTTTAAAATATTTGAATAGTTAATAGATAATTTTGTTATAGTAGATTGTCTTATTACTCGTTATTAAATCAATCATCTTTTAAAATGCGTTACATAATTCTTGAGTAATTTTTTTATTTATAGTCAAAACAGAAGTAGACGTTGTAAAATCATCTGAATCAAGCAATCTTCAAGAACAGCTCAAAGTACAAACGGTTATTAAATTCGAATTTATAATGGACAGTCTCAACATTGAATTATTTACTGGGGGATCAAGAATGGTACTTTTATATTTT
>JAPYZA010007328.1:0-12691 GCA_030522685.1 Eupelmus azureus | reverse complement strand
AGCACTCTTAATGGCAACTATACAGTAAAGTCCGAATAATCAAACTACAGACTTTTTAGCGCAGAACAGTACATGAGGCTAGAGTCGCCACCTAGTAGTAGAGGCGCACACTAAGCGAAAAAGTTTCTTCCAGAGAGACTGTACAGGTACCTATATAGTCTTCCTGGATTCTCTATTCTTCCTATATAGCTGCCCGCCGCTCTTACTTTCCATTTCTCCTATATGTATAGCTACCGAAAAATAGATTTGCAACCACCCTCAGATGCGAGCCCTTGAAGGTAAATCAAGTTATTTAGAAGTGTAATAATATTTATTCCGCTTAGACTTAGATTTAAGTCGAACTTAAAGTTGAAATGAAGATCTTTTGAACGAGGCAATGTGGAAAGGGTGGGGTAGAAATTTGTACAAATTATTATACGGAAACCCAAAAATTAGGTTGTAACATTCATTAAACCAGTTGAGAAAATTTTTTTTATAAAGAGTATATGTTGTTCTAGAAGTTGAAGCCTCCCGTTTTTGAGAAAAATTTCAGAGTTTATTAAGAAAAAATTATAGATAGAAAAATATCAATATCAAAATCCGAACTTACCGACATTACCGACGTTATAAAGTGAATAATTTTCCAACAAGGTTAAAGAAAATTTTCTGAAAAACAGGAGGCCTCAGCTTCTAGTAAAACCTATAATTTTTATAAAAAAAATTTTCTTAACTGGTTTAATGAATGTTTACAACCTAATTTTTGGGTTCCCATATAATATTCTGTGCAGATTTCTATCCCACCCTTTTACATTCCGTTAAAAATGCTCATTTGGCGAAAAAGTTTTGAGAGATTGAAAAAAAATGTCAAAAATAGCTAAAACCTATATCAAAATAAAAAATGTATCTTATTGACTTGTATTAATATTTAAAATAAAACTTTATAAGAATTAAAAAAAAATTATTAGTTAAATTAGTTAAAATTAGAGTTTTAACTAATTAGTTAGTTAAAATTAGTTAAAGTAGAGTAGTTTCACAATAATCGCTGGATAAACATGAAAAAATTTGAAATTCCACTGTTTAAAAAATGTGATTCCTTTTCTTTTTTAAGTGATAAAAAAAAATAGGAATCAAAAAGTATGCAACTTTGACCTGCTTTTCCTTTCATAGATACTCATCTCGTTTCTCCATACTTTTTTGTATGAAACACCTCTGATACTTATACATGTAAAGTCTTCTTTTATTTTTCGTATGTCTTACTATACCCGCTTGATTCTACTGATTATATATAAATCCAAGCATATAGATGCCTTCTTTATGAGTAAAGGAAACATTTTTTAGAATGTTTTTAAAGCCCTGAAATAGGGTTGTTTGTCATAACGGAATTATCCATTAAAGGTACAAAATTTAAAAACATTCGAAATGATATTTCCTTTGGACAGTGTACGTACATGTACCTTTAAAATGTCTTGTTTATAAAAATATTGTAAAAATATATAGTCATACATATTCTGCCGTCAAATTCCCTTAATTACTAGTAAATATCTTTTCATTAACTTTCCAATTATAAAATTTTCAACCGCAACAACCGAAAGCTCGTTATTACGATAAATAAAAGAAAAGGCTAAACTAACCTCTCCATATCCTTCCTCGAAAAAGCACCGCAACACTCCAAGACTCCAAGCCTCTCCTCTTCACGTCCAAAAACTTGAATCTCCCGCAACAGCCGCGCACCACTACACCACACCTGACACCATCCACCTCCGCACACATCCACACTTCCACCGGCACACAAACATCCCAAACAAAACAAAGCCAACCGCAGCGCCCTCGCTAAAGTGAAAGTCAATTGATGACCATATCCAAACGTCCACTCGCAGCGCGCGCCTACGTCCACGTATATATATGTACACTCATCGCCAGACGGCGGGCGGACCCAAGCCTCACAGCGGGCCGCCGAAAAACAGTCGTCGCGCGCCGGCATGCAGTGATAAACAGACATCGCGCGCGTGCGTGCATCCAGCCGTGAGACAGACACGCATACCTACGTATACATACTCGCAGCAGTGTATTTTATCCGTTATCATCGTAACCTCGCAGCGCGAGTTCGCCGAATATAATCCACCTCGGCGAGTATATACGTAAAGAATCGGCTCTGCGAGCTGGCCAGCTGAGAGACGGAGCCGAGGATAGCAGAACGACGTCGTCGGCGCCGATATGACCGCGGAGATCGACGACAAGGCCCAGAAGGTCGCGGAGCTCAGGGATAAGTTCTTCGCCAAGATCGAGGATGAGGGACCACCTGACTGCAGTACGATATTACATATTGTTCGATTTTTAGGATTAAGTTTGTGGGTGCGCGAGCGATATGGCTTTTAGAGGATTGAGGATCGATGGATGACCTTGGTTGCATGTACTGTGTTTTTCCGTGATGTGCGTTTTATGGGGGAAGGCTGGTTCAGTGTATATAAGCAGATGATTTTTCGTGGCGTACGCGGATGTTTGTTGTGCAACGATGCGCGGTTATGTAGGTGACGTCGGGATATTCAGTTGAATAGATGGGCTCGATGATAATAGCATTATCGCGTGTTATCGCGATGATATAGGAGGCTAATGGATTTTCGACAGGGCACGGCTCGTTTGGCTTTCTCTTGTATCTGTAGGTGATTAGAGAATGAGTTGGGATTTTGTTTATTGGCTGAGTCAATCACAGCGTGCCTTTTTTCTAATTCTTTTTCTTTTATTTTGCATGATGAAGTGGCAGAGCGAAAATGAGTGCGTTTTTGTGCACAATGAACGTCGCGGTTTTTTACTGGAGCTGTAATTTTGCAAATGTTTTCTTTTGTGGCCTTGAATTAATGTTGTCTCAGATGCAATCACAGATTATTTAAATGGAGTTAAAATTTAATTAAAACATTGTAATGAGTTGATATTAACTTTCAATCAGGACCTGATGTAATTTTATTATTATTCTTAATTCAGCTTTGATAAGGTGTAATATTGATTTCTTTTACAAGAATCAATTTTTTTAGATTTACACAAAAATTCCAGTTTATAATTTAGATCCATAGTTCTAATTGTGATTGTAGTTTCTAGTATTTTTTTCATGTCCATTAAAAGTCAATTAATACCTGACTACATTTTTACTTACGCAAGTTTTTTCAGTTACAAAAGTACTTAAATCTCCTATATCAGCTAATTTTTGTTCAAAAAAATGTGCTAAGAAACATAATTTTACCTTAGCATTTACAGCATTGAGATATAGTTAAAATAATAATACATAAATTTTATTTATTAATTATCCTTTGATTTCAAATATGTTTTCTAATTATTAATCAATTTAAAAAGTAGTAAAAATTTATGAGAAAACTAAATGTTAAAATATTATAAGTGAAAATATTTTTTTAATAAACAAGTCATTTCTAAGTTAATACATCAAAAGTTTGTCTTATGTCATTCAAGGATAACTGGTAGTTTTTTAGACCTTACGGTCATGAGCACAAAGGTCATATAGATGTGTATTAATATTAATAGTATACTGTGCCATAACAATGATTTTAAACATTGCCTGAGAAAAAACTGTTACTTAATTCATTGAACAATATTCAATCTTTATTGATGAGAAATACATTAATTATTCGTCCATTGATTTGGTAGAAAATAGTTTTATAAAAATAAATAAATAGTGTTAATTTTTATCAATTATTTTTTTAAATAAATAACTGATAAAATACATAATCAGTCTAATGTTTGTTATATTAAAAACATTTTCTACTAATTACAGGTAAAAATTATCTTATATTTAAAATTTGAAAATAAAAATCTTTTTACAGGAGACTTTCATCCAGCAGACATTAACAGAATAAAATCTGGGACAGATTGGCTGCAGCGTTTTTTAGAACATAATGATTATAACACTGAAGAGGCATTAAAGATGATGTGGGATACTTGTGAATGGAGAAGGAGGTTTGGCACTAATGGTAAAATAATTATATTCAATTAAGTATTCTAGAAATTCTTTTGTTTTATGAACCAAAATTGCTTTCTGTTTGATCTCTAAAAATTTACTTTCAACTTTTTTTAATAAGAATATTATTCAAAAAGTTAATTATTTACATAACAATAACATTATTTTAATTTTTATTTTATTAATGATTTAGTCAAATATACTTGTTAGATTAATAAAAATAATTTAATTTTACAGACATTACTGAAAATAATGTAAGAAAAGATTACTTAGAAGATGGAGTTTGTTTTGGTTTTGGAAAAGATAAAGATGGAAAAGCACTTTTTGTCATTAAGTCAAAGTTGCACACAAAAAGTTCAAGAGACTTTTCAGAGTTACAAAGGTGTATTGTTTACTGGTTTGAAAGACTGGAGAGGTAAGAAAATTATAAATTTAAATTTCTTATTTTAAAGCAATTGTTGAAATGACTAATTAGAAATATATGGTTGTTTTAGAGAAGGAAATGAACAGATATCATTATTCTTTGATATGGTTGATGCAGGTCTTTCCAACTTGGATATGGATTTAACAAAATATTTAATAGGATTATTTAAGAATTATTACCCTAATTTCTTAAACTATATTATTATTCTTGAAATGTCTTGGGTATTAAATGCTGCCTTTAATATTATTAAGTCTTGGTTGCCTGCTAAGGCAATTCCAAAAATAAAATTTGTTAAAAAATCTACATTAAAAGACTTTGTTGATCCCAGCATAGCAATGAAATGTTGGGGAGGCAATAATGATTACACCTTTGTATTTGTCCCTGAAGCACAATCTGGTGGTCTTGTTAACGGGAAATTAGAAAATAAAAAGGTATTTATTTTGTTATTTTATAAAATATTTTTAATTATTAAAAAATAAAAAATATTTCTTAAAGTTAAATTTTTTAAATTAGGTACATTTTGCTGGAAGTTCACCATTGAATGAACAAGCTTCTAGTGGATTTGGAGATCAACCAAAAAATGATGATAACAGTAAGATTTTAAGATATGTTTTAAAAAAAGTATTAAATTTATTAACTGTAATACTGATTACTTTTATCATTGTTATTTTTATCAGTGCTAATCGTAGAACCAGATATATTAACTTTTACTAAATCAGGAGATGAAGTTGTTGGAACAATAATACTAAAAAATACAATGGCAGAAAAAAACCTGTCTTACAAAGTCAGTATTTTAATATAACATAATTATGCATCTTTAAATTTTTAAAATATAAAATACACTATTTGATATAATTTAAAATTTTTTTTTTAAATTTAGATAAAAACAACTTCTCCAGAAAAATTCAAAGTTCGGCCGAATACAGGGATTTTATTAGCATCTCAAAAAATCAGTGTAACAATCACATTACAGCCTGGTTTCACATCTCAAAATCTGTTATTACAAAATGACAGGTTTCTTATAATGTGTCTTCCAATCAAAGATTCAAAAATGTCAAGTTCAGAATTAGTAGACTTTTGGAAGGTATAATAAAAATTAATATTATCTTTACGTCAACATGCTATTCAAAAAATTAAATTATATTCACGTTTATTTTTCTTTTAAGTCTAATGGAACAAGTGCAGAACAACACAGATTAATTTGTCGCGATGGAAACGAAAATATGGATGGTTTGAAATCGAGTATGGCCTACTCTACCGGTAGTTCTGGTGGTGATTACTCGATCAACTCACTGTTTACAAAGGTTTGTTTAAAAGGATTATTTTAATTTGAGGAAAAATATTCATTATTAAAAATAATTTGTTTTACAGATCTCTCGTATGGAAGAACATAACGCTAAACTTCAAAATGACGTCTCTTCAATGAAACGCATGTTGTTGCTCTCTACAATTCTTATATCCATACTTTTGTTATGGATCATTTACTCTCAAAATGGAAGCTGCCATACTGCTGTAGTTGATAAAGTTGAAGTGAAACATGACGAAATGTAGTCTTATAAGGACTTTTTTTTTATCAAAGTGTAAGAAAATTTTTAAGAGAGGCCGTTTATCTTTTAAACTTTCTGTTAATTTGTTGGGTTATTTATGTTTCTATGTTTGTTGATCAGTAAGTGTTTTCTTGGTATTGTGAGCAGAATCACGAAAAAATTTATCTTTAAAAAAGTTAAGGGAAATATTTTTATGTAAGATTAAAAGTCAAATTAGTCAAATAATATATTTCTTATTATTTACTATCAATTTATATTTTTATTTTTGCATTCTTTTAATTTAAACGTCAGAAGTATTAGAAGATTGCCAAAATAAATTTTAAATTGAAAACATATAGTAAAAAACAAAAGTATCTGCCATTACATAATATATTGCGTTTATAATTAATTATTTTTGGAAAATCTTTATTCACAGTTCCTGATTTTATTTTGAATGAAATCATTTAAAATTAAAATCCTTAAAATAAGTTGTTATAATAAAAAAAAAAAATGTAAAGTCTCAATTATTACATCAGCTTATGCCAAAACAATATATCTACCGTTCTGAGATGCGACTGCACGTACTCCTATCGTATGCTTAAAACGCTTACAATGTATGTGCGAAGACTTATTGTTCTATCAAAACCAGAAAAAAAGAGTAGTAAGAGATTAATATCATTAAATCTTACAATCTATTTTTATAAACTTTTATCTGAATTGTGTTAATGTCATCTCAAGAATTATTGCACTAAATTTTGGTGAAAGAAAAAAGATTAATTTTTACATTCCGTGCTTGAATTAAATAACAAAAGTGATTTCTATTGTCAATAAGAATACATCATTTGCCTACAAATATAACCATAATACAGGTACAAAGAATCTAAATTGGAAAGAATGTTTCTAGAGTAACAAGTCTACAATTTGTTGGTGCATTTGCTATGTATTCTATGACTTATAAAATATAGATAGTTACTAAAACTTTGTAAACTTTCTACTTAAATTCGTACAAAAAATAAAAATATATAAAAATGTATTACTCTACTTATTTAAACCTTTTCCCTTGAATTACTTCTTTATTATACTCTCTTGTAATAGACTAAAAAGTTATTAAATTTTAATTGTAGGCATTCAAAATTTAAATATTTCTATTAAGCATGTATGTACATTCATTTATAAAATATTTAACATCCTTAAAATGTTAGAAAATATATGCAAAAAAAATTAAGAAAGTATAGCATTGACGATCAAATTTATACTGTAAATTTTTAAAATTAAGTTTATGTAAAAATAATGAATATAAATATGAAATAAGAACAAGTAACAAGTAACTTTAAAGTAAAAATTTCCTTTATTTATGAATTAGAAAAACAATCAAATGTATATATAGACTATTAGTATAATACATATAAAAGAACTCAATTACAAAACTGTATCAATTCTTCCGTAGTAATTGAGTTTATAAAAATGATTGACAATTACGATTTGCAATGCTACGTTGAAAGTAGAAAAGTTTCATTTATTTTTTAATTTTAATAAATTCTTTTATCACGATATTTAGATAAACTACAAAATTAAAGCAAATCGTTTTTATTTATGCATACAGAAAAATATAACTTTTAAAAGTTATCAATTTCTTACATTGTGCAGTATATAGTCAAATATACTACGTGAACTTAAAATTGAAAATCTGTAAAATAATGCAGTTATAAATAAAATATTTAGCTTTTCAATAGTTCACTGGAACACTATGTGCTTCTTAAGGTGTAACTCGTTTTGGATCACGAGGGAACATGGAAACTTTTCGAATATTATCCAAGCCCAGATATAACATTACTACTCGCTCCATTCCAATTCCTCCACCAGCATGAGGTGGGCAACCGTATCTAAAGGCATCGATGTATGCTTTAATTTTCTCAATATCTATACCATGGTGCTTTGCTCTTTCAGTCAAGAAATCAGGATCATGAATCCTCTGTGCTCCAGATATAATTTCCTCTCCTCGCATAAACATATCATAAGAGTTTGAAGCTTTTGGATTTGTTGAATCAGGCATAGTATAAAATGGTCTGACAGCTAAAGGATATTTATCAAGCATGTAGAAGTCTGTATCATACTTTGCTTTAATGATTTTGCCCAAAAGTTTTTCACTTGGTGTTGACAAGTCATCTTCATCTCCCATTTCAACACCAGCTTCTCTCAACAATTTAACAGCTTGAGGAAATTCAAGTTTCAATGGTGGGTCTAGGAATTTGAAAGGCTCAACTTTGTATTGCTGATTAATAATTTCTATTTCAGTTTTATAATTCTCTTGAAGACCTCTAAAAAGTTCTGTGAACATTTGTCCTATAACATTCATCACTTCATGATAATGATATTTGAAAGCCATTTCTAAATCTAAACCCACAAACTCTGTTAAATGCCTGTGTGTATTGGAGTCCTCTGCTCTGAAAACAGCACCAACTGTAAAGACTTTTTCAAAATCAGCTGCAATGGCCATCTGCTTATAAAGCTGTGGCGACTGAGCTAAATATGCAGAACTTTTGAAATACGACACAGTAAAGACGTTAGCACCACCTTCACTGGCAGCAGATATAATTTTTGGAGTGTGGATCTCAACAAAACCTTTGTTTGTTAATATATCTCTAAAGAGCTTGCACACTCCAGCTTCAAGCCTGAAAATAGCTTGATTAGCTGGTGTTCTAAGATCTAGAATTCTGTTATCTAATCTTGTATCTTGATTTACCCTGATATTCAGGTTTGAAGGATCGTTGTCATTGACAGGTCGTGCAGCATCTTCAATTTGCAAAGGTAACTGTGGCTCAGAAGCACTCACTACAAAAAATTGTTCTATATGAATTTCAACATTTTTTTGAGTACACGATTCAATTGGATTGGGAACTTTTTGAACTTTAGCTTTCACATCAACAATAGATTCTTTGGTAGCTGCAGATATGAATTTCACCATCTGCTTGCTAATTTTGTCATTGACAGCAGCTAAGCCCTGAATAGAATGGGACTGTTGTCGCAAAACAATAAAACATTGTTTTCCTTTCGCTCTACTCGTGTGGAGTCTACCTCTGATCCATACAACTTGATCCGCATACTCCGGATTCAAATTCCGAATATGTACAAAATTACGATCTTGGTGAGCTTCGTTGCTCTGGATCATTTTAACTTGACCATAATTTCCTTTGGACACGTCTTCCTGGTCAACAGGAGCTTCTTGTTCAACTGGTTTCTTTTTTGCCTGCTTTTCCTCTTTCTTCTGCTGCTTTTTTAGGGCCTTTTTCGATGGGCCCTCCTCCTTAGGAGCAGCTGCTGGCTCATTTTCGTGCGTCATTATCTAAAATGATGCAAAATATGCACGTGGTTACAAATATGGATCGGATCTAAGGACTACGTATCACACTTGCTTATCTTATCGGGATATATTTTTATAGTAATTAAATTACGTACTTATTATTCAATTATTTATAAAAATACTGTATAAAAATATGTACTAACCTGCTTATTACAATAACAAGATCGGAACTCCGTGAGCGGACCGCAGCTTTTCGGCTCTGCTCCTGTTTTGGTTTTCCCTTTTATAGAGTTGGGGTTAGGTTATCAGCTGATTGATTTACCACGTCTTCTCCTTGCGATATCTGCAGCGTGCGGTTACTTTACTTATTGCACCGCTTATGCCGGTGTGTTACTTAAATGATGTAAATATATTAAAATTTTGTGTAGATTACACGCGATTTTAATTAATTGAAATTATGTCCTGAATATAGGAGATATTTTTTTGATCTATTTCATTTCATCTATAAACTTTTAAATATAAAATATGTAATGAATTACAATTTCATTTATGATTGACAAGTTGTTTTCTTCTTTATTTTTATTAAAATTGTAAAAATACTCCTGGCTAAACCTATGTTTTATGAACAAGAAAATGGTTAAATATTTATAATAAAATATTTTGTAATAAACAAGAATATAAAGTTCATCTAAAGGTATTGTTAAAATTGTAAACTATTTTTATTATTTATTTTATACTATAATTAAAAAATTTTTTATTTATATATTTTTGTTACTGCAATGTATATTTTAATAATTAAACGTCAATTATTTTAAAGGTTAATAAAATAATTGTAAAATCAAAATATAATTTGTAGTTTTTTTAAATTTAAAACTAAAATATATTATAAACATTTGATTTCGGCAGTATTTCTATTTAAGTTTTTCCAGAGTAATGCGGTGAAACGTATCTACTTCCGCGTGATTATTATCAATATCTACTTCCGCGTGATTATTATCAAAATCAACAACAATCAAATTTAGATTTATAATTAAAGTAGATACACATGTATAAAAATTTATACAAAATATCTAAAAAACAATTTTTAAGTTAAATAAATCAAAAAATGTCCATAAAATAATTAAAATTCAATAACAAAATGTATTTAGTGATACATTTACACTAAAATCAGAAATTACGCCAAATGAAAGATAAGCGCGCGCAAAATTTAAATGTGAGAAGCTATTTCATATAATAAGTTGCGATTATTCTATTGATCGCCCTCGAATCGCGACAAAATTAAATATTTGCTTATTTTAATTTCATTAAATGTACTGAAATCAGTTATTTTGATATTTAATTTTGGGAGACTTTTTTCTGCTTCCTATACTTCGGGATTTAAAAAACATTTGTTGCATCCAATTGACTAGATATTACATCGCTCTTTATAAAATTGCGATCGTTTATAGGTCAGAAAATATTGCAATAAATCTTTTAAACAAAGTTTTTTAAGAAAATGGAGTTTATTAATCCTTATATAAGTACTTTGTCCATTATTTTAAAGTTATTACTCGAATATATATTTGGGCTTTTTGTTTAATATTTCTAATAAGCCAAATAACAATAGAGATTTAAAGCAATTTAATATAAATGTATGCTCGTTTACATGAAATTTGTACTGCTTTCTTGGAAATTTTTCTTATTTTTCTTATTTGGTATTACTTATCGCATGTACACACTTAAACCAAATTTTATTCTTTGGTACTAATTTTAATAATGATTATATCTGACTGATTATCATAGTAAGTGCGTCTATATGACATATTCTAAAATTACAAGAGTCATTTTATGATATCTAACAGTCATTCGACGAAATACGCTCTTAATACTTGGAAATTGGTTTTCCCATCCGGTGTCATTAAAAATGTCAATATCGTCAATGAGCCCGTAAAATTCATCGAAACGGCAGTCATCTTTCACGCTCATACTTTCTTTTTTATCTCTATCTTGTCCATCAAACAATAATTTTCTACCAATTTACTTCCACTGAACAAAAGAACGCCTAAAAAATAAAAACCAACTTGCAACAATAACTTCAAAAGATAGCTCGCAAAAATATCAACTCTGTTCTCCGTTTTGTTTCTGACACTAGGAACATGTAACTGACCGTCTCCACGTGGAGCCGCTTGTTCCTGAAAATTGGAAGCCAGCTCTCTGCGTCACTGCTCCNNNNGTTCGGTCGAGAGAGCAGGATTAAACCAGAATATGAGAGCAGCAAAGGCAAGCCGACGTGCCCAGTTAGCACAGGTGGATATTCAGATATCTTAATCTTGCCGTTTTTTGGTTAATCAATTGTATGCCTCTTTTTGTAGTTGTGAAAAGATAGTTTGAGGAGATTCAAGGATGAACTATACTTACCTTCTTACTTTACATTTTTAGCATGAATAATCTTTTATAAGCAGTCATTTTAAAATGTTATCATAATGTCATTCCAGCAGGCACCTTCAAGGTAGCAATCAAACCGTTCAATTCGCTACTATCCTATATACTTTAAGATAAATTTCGGAATAATCATAGTCAAGCCCTATCTTATCGACGGCATCTTAACGGCAGCCCAAAGACACCTCCGTGTTAACTGGGCCTAGGCAAACGCACGACTCTCTTACACAACGCCCTCGTACGAACGATAGTATAAAGACGTAGCCCATAGTGCCAGCAGCAACAGCAGCGCTAAACACCCGAGAGTGGAGACTACAGGAGAGAAACAGAGAGAGAGGGAAAATCGTATATAAGTGCGTGACCCAAGGTATATACACACACGCACATCTCGACTTCGGCGCCCTCCCAAAAATACAACCTATATATACCTAGAATATAGAAATACATATATGTATATACATTATACATCCCGTCGACGCGAGCGAAACGGACGTTGCGGCGTTTCCACGCATACACTTGCAGGCCGAGCGTGTGGCTTATTCCACGCGATTCCCCCTGGCCTGTAGGTATACACACACCATCTGCAACGTGAGGCCAAGCCAGCGAGGCGAGCATAGTATAGAGAGAGACAGAGAGAACGAGAAGAGCCGAAGAGACACACACACACGCTCCTTGCTGACCGTAGGAGAGTCGCCGTGTGTTGGTCTGCGGAAGGTCGGCTGGGAGCATCAACGCGCCGCGATCACTGGGTGAGTACTAAATCCTTTTCTCGTCGCGGATCACAGCAGCAGCCGTGGAGCGCGCTGCGTGCGTGACTACTGCAGCGCTGGCGGCAGCAGAGGACGACAGTGAGAGAGCTTGGCGCCGCCTAGCTTCGCCGTCGCGCGGCCCGAGGAGGCCGCTGCTCTCGTCTCCATATTGATGGCAGCGCCGACGGTGATAATTTTCTGAACATTTTTCGCTTCTCGGCGCGCTCTGCGGCCGCGAGCGCTCGAGTATATATATTGGCTCTGACGCCCCCCCCGCATCCTCGGCGAGCACGGCTGCTGCTCGGAGCTGTGGCTGCTCCAGGTTGAGGC
>JAPYZA010007327.1:0-10241 GCA_030522685.1 Eupelmus azureus | reverse complement strand
TGGGAGGACGAGACTCATCGGAAGGCCGGGAGAAAAAGTGGTAAGATTTTGTGCGTCTCTCACCTGGCGCCCTTGTAATAAAATTCGGTGAGAGGCAACTGAGTGATCCGGAGTAATCGGGGAAAATACTCCGTCACACATGTTTCCCAGACCCTCCCGGAAGATTTTGTGGAAAACATTAAATTAAGATATTTCGAATACATCATCGTTCCGTCCGGCATAACTACATCTTCGACTTTAAAACCAATGTCCAAATTTTTTTGTGAATTCAAAACCATATTCCCCCGACTTTCCCGGAAGATTTTCTCGAAAACATTCAATTAAGTCGTTTTATGGTAATATAAAGCACATAATCAATGTATCGCGAAAATGGCGTATCTGGAAACATTGTCGTTCCCTTAGCCATAACTACGTTTTAAATCTTAAAACCGATGTCCGATTTTTTTTGTGAATTCAAAACCATATTCCCCCGTCTCTTCCGGAAGATTTTCTCGAAAACATTCAATTAAGTCGTTTTATGGTAATATAAAGCACATAATCAATTTATCGCGAAAATGGCGCATTTGGAAACATTGTAGTTCCTTCAGACATAGTTACATCTTAAACTTTAAAAACGATGTCCAAATTTATTTTGTGAATTCAAAAACATATTCCCCCGTTTCTCCCGGAAGATTTTCTCGAAAACATTCAATTAAGTCGTTTCATGGTAATATAAAGCAGATAATCCATTTATCGCGAAAATTGCATATTAGAATTCATTGTCCTTCCTTCAAGCATAACTACATCTTAAACTTAAAATCGATATCCAAATTTTTTTGTGAATTCAAAACCATATTCCCCCGACCCTCCTGAAAGATTTTGTCGAAAATATTTAATTAAAGCATTTTATGGTAATATAAAGCACATAATCCATTTATCGCGAAAATTACGTATTAGAATATATCGTCCTTCCTTCAAGCGTAACTACATCTTAAACTTTAAAGCCAATGTCCAAATATTTTTGTGAATTCAAAACCATATTCCCCCGTCTCTCCTGGAAGATTTTCTCGAAAATTTTCTCAAAAACATTCAATTAAGTCGTTTTATGGTAATATAAAGCAAATAATCAGTTTATCGCGAAAATTGCGTATCTGGAAACATTGTCGTTCCCTCAGGCATAACTATATTTTAAATCTTAAAACCGATGTCCAAATTTTTTTGTGAATTCAAAACCATATTCCCCCGACCCTCCCGAAAGATTTTGTCGAAAATATTTAATTAAAGCATTTTATGGTAATATAAAGCACATAATCAATTTATCGCGAAAATAGCGCATTTGGAAACATTGTAGTTCCTTCAGATATAGTTACATCTTAAACTTTAAAAACGATGTCCAAATTTATTTTGTGAATTCAAAACCCTATTCTCCGACCCTCCTGGTAGCCTTTCTCGAAAACATTTCATTAAGGTATTTTATGGTAATATAAAACACGTGACGGAGTATTTTGCCCCGAATTACTCCGAGCACTCGATTGCCTCTCACCGAATTTTATGCTAAGGGCGTCAGGTGAGAGACGCATAATTTCTCACCAATTTCCTCTTCCGGCCTTCTGATGCTCTCTCTCTCTCCAAGAGGGAGTTCTGCCGACTCCTCGCCGTCGGGGCTGGCGAGGTGATGCGATGGTTGTTTGCACTGGCAGCGCGCTAACTCTCGATAAATCAAAACCGCTCATTTACGTTACTCTATCCACGCGCTACTGCCGAGCAACTGTAATCGCATGCAAAATCTTATCTACGCACAATAAATTAACGCAACTCTGAAATATTTACTTTTACTCATATTTATTTATACAACAACAATAATTTTCACTTACAACTTGAAACCCGACAATACTCTCGATCCCGAAATTTCCAAGATGGCCGCCACGTCCCTTCAAATGGAACGCTGCCGTTCAATCCCGACCGGCCGACTGTCTCACGCTATTCGCCCGATAATCGTCGCTATTTTCCGAACTCGCTTCAATATCTTCTTCATTCACGTTATTTCTTTCTTTTTTTCCGGAATTACAATAAAAATCACCAAACTATGCATAATCACGATTCACTACCTGTATACAGACTCGCAACGCGCTATTAATATTTCCCCGGGGACGACTCGTCGGAGAGCCGTCTAGGAGATGGGAAAAACAGGAGGCGGCTATAAAACGTCCACTCACTGTTACTTCTCCCTATTCGCAACTCTAAAGCGCCAAATTCTTTCTCCTCCATCAACTCGATAATCACTGCTTTTCTCTCGACTCTCTGGCAGCGTTATGGAATCCTTAGGATATCTCCGTCCTGGGAAAATCTTAAGTCGCTTCGCGAAAATCTAAGTGTTGCTGCTCTTTATAAGATTTCTACCTAGATCGGCGTCGAAGCAACAAATGGAGATCAATCTCACCGTTTCGTTCTTCTCACTCGTCTCTATCTCGCTAACCTTCTCGCACACTATCGCTATCTCTCTTTTGTACAACAAGTAGTTTATCATTGCGTTATCGCTAATTTCTCTAGCGTGGTCAACCGTATCCACGGCTGACTATCGCCATCAATCTATTCCGCCCATCAATTCTCTCTTTCCGCGTTAATGTTGATTTAATTGGCTGCCAGAGCCCGCTTTCTGCCGCCTGTGCCATCTACCATGCGCGCACAATTCGATTTCGGTCAGCGCTACAGTTAAAAATGGCAAGCGCAATCATCTATTTCCTCGCGCCATCAATGCGCTAACGTTTGCGTTGGAACTATATGTGCGCGAGCGTTCCGTTGGACGCCGACCCTAATGATATCGGCTCTTTCTCTCTCTCTCACTCTCTTCGTCTTCTTCGCCGCTCAACATGGCTGCCGCGCGCGCAACACGTGCTCGCGCTCACCGGGACGCTCTCGCTCTCTCGCTGGCGCTCGTGGCTCGTGACGTCACGAGTATATCCCTCGCGACTCCTTGCGTGCCGTCGTCGTCGTCGCGCTCTCCTGCGGATTCGTGGATCACCCGGATTACGCGTATGTGCGTGTGTATATTCGTGCGTGCGCGACGTCGTCCTCGTGACTTTGGTGTAGCACAGAAGGTGTGTGACGACGAAGGCTACCATCTCCATCGGCCCAGCACGCCCAGGGCTCGCTAATTTCTCATTATCGTCGCCGTGGTGTGTTTCTATCTCTCTCACACTCTCCTGACAGGTATGGCTGAGCTGGCGGTGCCGTCTGCTGCTGCACGCCTGCTGCCGACGGATCGAACACCTCGACACACAAGTTAGTGTTGGCGAATTAGTCGCAAAATTATTTAAATATTTGTTGGCTCAAGTTTCGCAAGCGTAGTCCGGGATTTGTCCCTCGAGTTGCTTTTACAAAGCATTTAATGTGAGGCCCCGCCTCACAAACACATAATCAATGTATCGCGAAAATAGCGTATTTAGAAACATTGTGGTTCCTTCAGGCATAACTATATCATAAATCTTACAACCGATGTTCAAATTTTTTTGTGAACATAAAACCATATTCCCCCGATCCTCCCAGAAGATTTTCTCAAAAACATTCAATTAAGGCATTTTATGGTAATATAAAGCACATAATCAATTTATTGCGAAAATGGCGTATTTGGAAACGCTGTGGTTTTTATATTAGGGACTCGCTACAATTTTAAAGGTCTTATAACTATTTAGTTGAAGAATAATATATTTGGATGTTAATAATCTATTCAAAGAAAATTTAAAGATTTACTAATTTTTGGGTTTCCGTATAATATTTCGATGGAATTAAGACTCGATCTTTTTTTATCTTCTTAATTTCTATAGCTTACCCCCTTTTGATGACATTTACTCTGCTTTATCCGATAGAAAATATTTTGCTAGAATATTCTATACAAATACAAAATTTTATGAAAAAAATAATAGTATTACATCAATAAATACTGTATGTAAAGAAGCAGCAATTTTAAGGTAATTTTTCGATTTTCACTTCAAATCAATTTTTAAGATTTAATTCACAAGTAATTTCCGATTCAACTTCTTAAAGGTATATGATAAATATTCCAAAATCAATTAAACTACAACCAAATATTAGTTAATGTTAACTTTTTTTTAAATGAATTGGAAAAATCCAAAATTATTCTTCTACTAAATAGTTATAAGACCTTTAAAATGGTAGCGAATGCCTTATGCAAAAAGGAAATTGTTTCGCTTTTAGCGATGTTTAAATTATATGTTTATCCACCAACCCAATCAATAACAAAATTATAATTAGTTAGATATTAAAAAAATTTTTATTAAGATACTTGAATTTAATGAAGTTGAGTAAATATTCAATATGTAATATTTATGAAAATAACCAAATATCAACTTTATTTGCTGATTTTAAAATAATTTACAAATTTTAAACAGCATTAATGAAATTCAAAATACAGTTACATTTGCAAGTACAATACCGATTTTTGCAATGAACGGTTTAGATAACACATTTTAAACAAAATAACTTAAATTAGATATTTTCAGACAAATTTTCCGGAACAGTCAAGGGAATACGATACTTAATTCAGACAAAAAGTTAGGTACCGATTTCGAATTTTAAGATATCATTATGCCTTAAGGAACGACGATGTCTCACAATACGCAATATTTACGATAAAATAATTAAGTGCTTTATATTTCCATAAAATGCTTAAATTAAATGTTTTCAAGAAAATCCTCCGAGAGGATCGGGGGAATATGGTTTTGAATTCACAAAAAAAATTTGGACATCGGTTTTAAAATTTAAGATATAGTTATGCCTGAAGGAACAATGATGGATCCAAATACGCGATTTTCGCGATAAATTGATTATGTGCTTTATATTACCATAATATCCCTTAATTGAATGTTTTCGAGAATTTAAGAAGAATCGAGAATTTAAGAATCGGGAGAATCGGGGGTATGTGGTTGTGAATTCACAAAAATAATTTGGGCATCGGTTTTAAAATTTAAGATGTAAATATCCCTGAAGGATTGACCATGTTTTCAAATATGCGATTTTCACGATAAATTGATTACGTGCTTTATATTATCATAAAATGCCTTAATTAAATGATTGTAGGAAAATTTTTCGGAAGCGTCGGGGGAATATGGTTTTAAACACACAAAAGAAAATTTGGACATCGGTTTTGAGATTTGAGACATAGTTAAGCCTTAATAAACGACGATGCCTTCTAATAGGCGATTTTCGCGATAAAAGAATTACGTTCTTTATATTACCATGAAATGCCGCAATTAAATGTTTTCAAGAAAACCTTCCGGGAGGGTCGGGGGAATATGGTTTTTAATTCAGTAAAAAATGTTGGTCAATGCTTTTTAATCTTAAAATATAGTTATTCCTGTAGTAATTGAAAACTATATACATAGATAAAGGGACCATTGTAGTTTCTTATTCTTATTTCTTATTTTATCTTAGTCTGGAATCGTGTAATAGGCTTAAGTTTATTGTTTCATACTTTTGGTATACGAATTAGCAGACAGATCTATGAACTAGTCCTGTTTATATTGTATATTTAAGTTTTTTGTACAATTGTTTGTTATGCTGGTTATTAATTTGATTGAGTTAATATTTAAATCTGCCGTGTTACATTATCAAATTGACAGCAGCTTATCATGTGGATCAGATAAGTATAAAATTATTTCTATTAATTGTAATTATTCAATTAATAATATGTTACTTTGTGTATATTTTTACATGTATTTTTGTTGATTTCAAAAGGAAATGTAAATGAAGAATTTTGTGAAGAAGAATACCATGGAGTGCTCATTAGTTTCAATATCCTATGTACAGATCAGAAAAATGGATTAAATATTGCAGGATAAGTTATGATTTCTTTTTGAAACTGTTCAACCATCGAGAAAAAATAAAGATGTCAGAAGATGTCAGATATTCATTGTGCGTTTAATTATAACAGAATATATATATATATATATATATATAATATCTGAAACGAATATATGTACATTAGTGCAGATGGTATATCCGGTTCCTTTCAAGAATGGTTTGCCGAGGTTATTGACTTTATAAGATTATTGACTTATTTTCAATTTTTATTATAGTTTTTGTGTTCAGATAGTCAAGCTTATATTTTTAAAAGCCGGTAATAAATAGAATATATTAAGTTTTATTCTACTTTATTACTATTTTGTTATTCAATTTGTTACTTTTATATTAATTAATCCTAATTTTAGAAAATTATATGTAGATAATAAGTTAACTAAAGATAAAGTGTTTACGCTTCTACGAATATAATCTAATCAAGCTAATATTTTGAAAATCCGACACTAAATAAAATATGTTAATTTTTTTCTTACATTGTTACTGTTATTTTACTAAATTTCTTACTATTATATTAATGTATCTTAATATTAAAACAGTATATGAAAATAATAAGTTGAATAATCACGTGGTCTATACCAATATGTGAATTTGTGTGATTACGGACGGACAAGTGATAAAGTGCATTGGACCTGGGACCGATGCAGATGTTTGTTTTTGCTGATGGGTAATCACATACTAAATTATACGGAAAACCCATGTGGAGGTCAAACCTAAAGGCATTCGCTCTGTATACCTGTATATTGCATATGAGACGTTTCACGTCAATCCTCCCAGCGCGGCGCGCGAGCGTCAAAAGGTGCTATTTCTAACTCGCGTTTACGGTATTTAAATCTACCTAAAAAATATCTAATAATGGTTTTCGAGGTATTTTTTCATCAGCTTTCCAGTGGTCTAGGTGATTTTTTCGAAATTTTACATTTTCACCTTTAATAATTATAAAACATGTTATATCTCAAAAAGTGCATTTTTAATATTTTATTTATGGTTTTAATCGAAAGCTGAGCATTTTTTACATATAAAAATCTATTTTCCAAAAAGTGCTCTCGTTGTTTTCTTCAAGAAATGCAACGCAAAATAGTAGACGCTACGCCGCTTCCGCGCGCGGCGCGGCCTGCGGGCTTGGTCTACCTGCTTACTATATAATTTTTACATAGAACTTTAAATTTATCAATTAAGCCAATCAAATTTTGTTGATGTTTTATTCATTTTTTCTTGGCTTGCTTTTTATTTTGTTTAGATCTTAACGTGGAAGTGCTTTTTTTTCATTGGTTCAGCATTTAATATTTTTTTTGTTTTTAATGAAGCTTGCTGTACAGATATATTTACTTTTTTCCGTTTAACAGTTTTATTTTCGGAAAGACACCAGAAGATCTCTATAACTGGGCTAAAAATTATTGCAAAGCAGCAAAAGTATTTTATAGCAGTAAAGATTGTTATGAAAAAACTGTTCTGGAATTAAAATCAAGGCTAGATGATGCTAAATCTATACCAGAAACTTTACAACTGCATGCTATTATTCCAAAATATAAAAATAAATTAAAGCTAAAAAAAACTTCTTTAAGTTTGGAATATCAAATCTTCCCCAAAAAAAAACTGTTAAACAGAGGAAAGTAAATATATCTGTACAGCAAGCATCATTAAAAACAAAAAAAATATTAAATGCTGAACCATTGAAAAAAAGCTAGCCAAGAAAAAGTGAAGAAAATATCAACAAAAATTGATTGGCTCAATTGATAAATTTAAAGTTCTATGTAAAAATTAAATGGTAAGCAGGTAAAGCAATCCCGCAGGCCGCGAAAGCCGCGGAGCGTCTACTATTTCGCGTTGCATTTCTTGAAGACAACAACGAAAGCACTTTTTGGAAAATAGGTTTTCGTATGTAAAAAATGCTCAGCTTTCGATTAAAACCATAAAAAAAATATTAAAAATGCACTTTTTGAGATATAACATGTTTTATAATTTTTAAAGATAAAAATAGAAAATTTCGAAAAAATCACCTACAACACTAGAGAGCTAACAAAAAAATACATCGAAAATCATTATTGGATATTTTTTTAGGTAGATTTAAATACCGTAAACGCGAGTTAGAAATAGCACCTTTTTACGCTCGAGCGTCGCGCTTGGAGGTTTGACGTGAAATGCCTCATATATAGGGGACGGTGCCTAAAAACTGCTGAAATTTGAGTTTCTTTGCAATAAAATGAAAAGTTTTTAGGCTGAAAAAAAATATTGGTCAGTTTTATGAAAAATTTACGTGCACGTAAATGGACTTGGTTTATTCATATATTATACATCATAAAAGCAATCAATAAATAGTATCAATATTCTATTCTTTATGGTGTGACGGGTAAATGCCACTGCTCTCTCCCTCTGCCTATCTCCATGAAGGAAAGCGACAAATAAATTATGAAATATTCTACTTATTTCATTCTCTTCTGTTGCAGGTGTTCTTGTGTGTGTATGTGTGCGCAAACGCAGGGTGCGAGCCATCGGCAGCAGCTACAACGAGCTGCTAATTGTTGACTTTAATTACCACGAGGCGTCTACTCATGTGTGTAGTGTGAATGCTGTGTGTGTGCGAACCGCGAGGGCCACAGGAGGGAGAGCGCCTGCCCTGCGCGGCAGATAGTTTCCGTCTCGCGCACGCGACAAGTTGTCGATCACGTTTCGGCCAGTTTCGTGTAATTGTGCTCGCCCAGCCCACCTGATTTTTACTGGCTGTGTTTCGCGTTGCGAGGGCTGGACGAGTAGACGAACGTGTGTGCTGCGTGTGTGGGAGAGATTACTCCTGTGGAGTGTAGTGTGTTCGGGGCGCGGGCGCCTGCGACAGTGAACGTGCCGATTCTTCTACGGCCACCTGCGAGTGGTGACTCGGCGAGCGGCTTCAGGGCGAGGACTGGGCCGGCAGAGCGTTTGGCGAGCGGAGGGCCGCCGTAAATGTAAATTTTGTATTATAACTAAAGAGTTAAAAGGAAATCGAGTATCAAGTTATTCTTGCTGTGTGTATTCGTGTGTCTGTGTAAGGGGGAAAAAGCGCCAGCTGAGGCACGAGGCTCCGTGCCCTGCCTATCGTGATTTTTTTGCGTTGCAGTGTTTAATTACTTTTGTCCATGCATGCGGCTCTCGTGAGTTAATTTTTAATAAATTCTCCTTCGCGTGTAAATTACCGTGACAAAATAGCGACCGTGACAAGACTGTCTAGGCAGTACTGAATAAATTTTAATTTATTAGGGCCGGCGCTAACCCGGGAGCGAGTGCAGCGCGTTATCCGTGACGGGAAAAATCATTCGTTTTTTTTCTTTTCGGTTGTGCTGCGTGCGAGATTCGAGGCCGCACAGAAATTCTGGTTGGCGCCTTCAGGCTTCCTCCGAAATTTCAACGGCGGAAAGTCAAATTCGCCGCGAGCACGAGAACGTGGAGGGGAAATTAATTCATTTCCGTGACTGTCTTGCGTGCGAATTTCGAAACCGCCTAGAAAATTCTTGTTGGCGCCTTCTGGCTGCCTTCGAAATTTTCAACGGCGAAAGTTCGAATTCGCCACAGACGCGAGAACGCGTGAGCGCGCCGCTACTTTGAAAGTCGGCAGCGGTCACACGCGCCTACGTTTCGGAGCTTAGAACGTAAACACGAGCTGTTTGGGCTCAGTGTGGTGCCGTTCCAGGGCACGAATTAAATTTGCCTTGGCCGTGAAATATCCACTCCGAATATTTCTCGGTGAGAAAAATTTAATTCGGACTCCGATTTTTAAGATTTGACTCAAGCGTACGAGGGCGCAGTGGGCCACCGGTAAGGCAGCGGCCTGGCGGAAGTGTAGTGTACACGAGTGTGTGTGTGTGTGTGAGAGAGAGAGAGAATGTGACTGCGCGCGTGTGGAGAGATGGGTTCGCGTGCGATCGAGTATAGGGGAGGGGCTGGTGCAGTATGGTGGTACTGCGGCGCCGTAGGAGGGGGCGAGGAGAGCGAGATAGCGCAGCAGCTGCGGGCTGTACCCGTAAGCTCTCGAGGCCGCGCACGCGGGGAAAGTGGGAGAGGGTTCTCGCTTTCTCGCGCGTCAGTTTACGGCCCGCTGAGCCGAGGCTAGGCTCGCGCCTTTACCTTCGCGCCAAACCAAGGCTGCGCTGACGGTGCGCACCGTGAAGTGCACACGGGGCGAGCCTGGCGTATGCAATAATAGTACATTATGCAACAAGGGGCAAAAGTAGCAGATTTTTCCCGCGGGTGTGTTTACTGCCCGAACAAGAATTTTTTTTCACGAGCCTGCCGAGGGAAATATATTCTGTAGTATTCAGTAATCAGCCGAGGGAAAAATATTCTTGTAAGGGCAGTATAATCACCCAAGGGAAAGATCTACTTTTGTCCCGTGTTGCATATAGTATTTTATTCCA
>JAPYZA010007325.1:0-10238 GCA_030522685.1 Eupelmus azureus | reverse complement strand
TATATGCACTGCGCGCGTGCACACACAAAAGGCGCTCGTCGGCTACAGATGACGATTCTTTGCTCTTCGTACAATGCGCGAGTGCTGCTCTTTCTGCGCTGCGACTTGATGTGTGTATTGAAAACATCGCGCTGAAGGCGTCGTTTATTTTTGTACGCGCGAAAAAAGTGATGTTTAGTGTGCTGAGAGCAAGCGCTGTGGTATTGCAAAAAATTTGAAATTTTTACAATAGTGGTTGCCAGGTGCATAAAAATTTGACTAACCAGGACTAATGATTCAAATTTGATGGAGCCTTGAGTACATCCTAATTAAGCTTTCATTAATACTCAGAATCGTATCAATAATTAGACAAATTAAGTAAGACTTCAATTAGATCATATTTGATATTCTACTTGGGTGCAGCAAGTAATGGTAATTGCTTGTGATTACAGAAAAAAGGTATACATACACAGTAAAACATCACTAGTAACTCATCGTTAGTTTGACTTACTCTTCGCCAATGTTTTATTCGAAATACATTAACGTAATAGACATTGCAAAAAGCAGAATTCAATGTTAATACGTATCCTGAGTCACCCTACCCAGAATCGCTCAACTCGCTCTCCCAGACAATGAAGTTTCAGCAGTAAAAATTTTATGACTTCCCATTTTTTCTCCTATCCAAACCCATCGCAATCACGACGAAATCTTCCTCCCACCCAAATCCCGTGCAAATTTTCCCCAATCCTCACCACCAGCCGCTCGAACCAACCACCTCAACACAAACCTCAACCGCTAAGCCCTCGTAAAACGCCTCAATCCAGCAACAATGCAGCTCCTCCAAAGCAGCCGCTGAACTCGAATTATCGCCCGTCGCGCATCACGCGGCTCTCTGGTGCGCGCGTCGCGCGCGTCTTGCAATGTCACCGCCTCGCTACTCGTGTTTTTCCCAGCGTGCGGCGCTTTTCCAGACGCCGCACGTGCCCCGCGGCTCGTGCACGTGAGCGCCGTTTTTATCGCTCTCTCGCGGATACACTAACACACACGCTCAGCGAGGTGGATAGCTATATACACGCACACACGAGTTCGCGCTCTCGAGGAAGAGTAAACGGCAGCCGGTATATCTTTGTTAAGTAACGACCTAATTGTGTAATGCGAAAGCTCGCGAGGGGCCGTCGATTTCATCGATTCGCGCGCGCGCCAGCGGTATAGACAGAGGCGCAGGCCTGCCTTTCTGCGAGCGTTTGAATTGCATTTACGTCGCTGCTGTTACGAGGCGCGCTGCTCTGTGTGATGTGTCTATTGCGAGCGCCGGCGAGTATTACGCGTCGGAGCCGCTTTCGCTCCGAGAGGGATAAATCCGTGCGATTGATTGGGCTGTTTTGCTCGAGCGCTGCGCTTTGGTTTGTTGTAGGCTGGAATGGGTTTGACGCCAACCGCTTCCGATTTAACTTGCGGGTTGGTGGAGTGGAACGATTTTTGGTGGATTGATGGGGGAGGGCTGGGAGTAGTGGTTTTGGTTGAGTGGTTTGTCAATTTGTTGATTGGGAGAAGATGAATGTTGGGCGGAGGTGTAAGTTTGATGAATATTCATTTGCGTTTTGTAATTCAATTTAGAAGTAATGGGTGTTGCTCTAATTTAATGTATTAATCAGTTGCATTGTGTAAAGCGAGCGATATTGACACAAACCAGAGGCTTCTCAATTATTAGTAATCGTTTCTTCATGCTCTAATACTCTGACATAATTACGGAGGCCTCATTATGAATGGAAAGATAATGGACTAATTACGGAAGATTAATCTTAATTTTTTTAATGCGATCAACTATTACGTGACTTTATGTGTTTAGGGTGTTCTAGTTATAAAGTGCAGTGATCGGAAATGTATTATTAGAACGTGCTTGTATAGATGATTCTGAAAATAACTATATAGTGATTTTGACCGTTTAATGTTGGCTTACATAATATTTTCAGTTCTTCTTAATATCGAGAATACAGAAATTCATTTGTTATTTTATTTTCAATTTTCAGAAATCTTTGTCATGAAATTATTATTTCAACGGAAAACAGCAATGCAACGAAGAAATATTTTTGAAAAATTGAAAAATTAAATTAAAAAACATTGGTTCTTGTATTTCCGACAATAAGGAGGATTATTATACATTATTAGAATTACAACATTTTATATTTCGAATTTCATAACTGTAAATTGATAAGATATGACCATTAAAGTTGAAAATTCTATAAATTAAAGATAGTCGATATTTATATATTAATTATTAAAAGAACTTGTAATATTTCATCAAAAGTTATTTTCAATCAAATGATCGTCTTAACTTTTTATTAAAGATAAAAGTAATTAACTGTTTCTATACAGTTAATCAAATATCGAGGAAACATTTTTTTTCTAAATGAACTGTCATTAAACAGCAAATTCAATAAACTTGTTTTATTTTTTGCACTTCATAACGCATTCATCTCTATCTTTATTACCAAATAAACATAAATCAATCCTTTCTACACCTATTTACAGCATCAAACTAAATTTCTAAAAATAATCCCAACGCGCACAACCAAAACACACAAACGCTTAAACGTCCATCAATACCCATACATACGATTCTATACTTAACAGAGCACACATAACAATTTCCATCTGAATTTGCAATTATCCACGACCCTTGCGCAACGCGCTAATTATTCGGCAATCGCCAACTTTCCGCCCCACACACGCGCCCGGCCGACGGGTTACGTCACCCATTTCACGCAAGTACACACAATTAATTCGCGTGTACGCAGACCATGCAATTTCCTCTCCCATCTATAGCCTAGCTCACCGCTCACCTACGCGCCTATCCAGCAAAAACGAACCTCTATACTACACAGCAGCCCCCTCTCCTTTTCCACCGGCAGATCGACTCCTAAACCGCGGCGCGATTGTTTACTCTCCATCCATCTCCCGGCCAGAGCCGATTCACAGGCGCGGCGTAAAAACACCATCGCCGGCTATTAATAAACGCGCTCTCTCTTGCGATGCGCAACAAACGGTAACTCGGTTATGCATCCCGAGCGCGCTTAATTGAGCCGTGTGGGGGAGGTAGTTAGGCGGGGGGGCAGCCCGAGCGCTCGTAAATCCTCCTCTCGCGACGTCGAAACTTAAACGAGTCGTTAACCCCTGCAGGGCGCGCGGTGTAGCCCCGCGGCGTCGATCTGTGTTATAAGTGTGCTCTCGATGCGGGAGAGCCGCGCCGAAAAATGCGGAGGGAAGTGAAGCTTCGGGTTTGAGAGCGGCTGTGCAAGCGAGAGAGAGCAAGCTCAGCGTGGGGGAGGTTGTGTGTGTGTAGACGCGAGAGCTGATAGTCGAGCCCCCGGCGGCTGTGATCGTTTTTTAATGGAGCACACGCGAGGAGCGGAGAGAAAGAATGATGGTAGTTTGGGAAACTTGTTTCGGAGGGAGGCGAATGGTCTAATAAAAGTGAGGAATTTACCGGGTTTTTGGTTTATTTTGATGTTTGTCTGGGCTGGAGATGCGCCTGGTGATAAGTATTTTTGTTCGTTGGAGTAATATGTTTATCGGGGCTGTTTGACGAAGTGAATTACTAATGTCTATGCCCCCATGATTAGAACATGAAACAACATCACTATTCTTCAAAAAAAAATTTAGCTCATATCCCATTAATTACAGTTAAAAAAATTATTATTAAACCACCCACAATCAAACCTCTCAGTCTCAACGCTAAAAAAAACGCGACTAAAGCTCTTTGCCGCACAATCGGTGCAGTGACCGCAAGCGATACATACACCTTGCACGCGAAATAACCGTGGCCTGCTCGGCTCGATACGAGTAGGAGAGCCTGAACGCATATAAGTGTGCATACGGAAATTCTCTCCCCCCCTGCGAGCTCGAGTCCATTATGTATTATCGGCGAGCCGACACACCTGGACATCGGCGATATTTCACCGTATATAATGGAAACTGCCTCTCGGAATGCAAGATACACTAGGGCCCCGGTATCATTATCAATTTACCTGTCGCGCGGCTAAAACGTCGCATTGGAGCGCTGTTTACCGTGTGGCGGTGAAATTTAATGAGCTCGCCGGCTGGTGAATGTTAGAGATTTTTGCGTGGGTGTTGTTTTTTTGTTGAAAGTATTGACGACGAGAGGGTCTGTTTGTGAATTCATGCTTGTTGGTTTTTTTGTTTTAGGAGTAATAGTGCTGCGGGTATTCTTGATGCGGAAATAATGATTATTGCATAGTAGAAAATTATGTGTGTTTTGTGTAAATTGATGCTTAATATACAAATTGTGTGTAAATATACTACAAATTTTCTGTGTAATTAAAACACAAAATTTGCTTCTAATTTACATTCGTTTTGTGTTAATTATTGTGTGTAAATTATTACGCAGTAAACTAAATTACACAAAATATGTGTAAAATTATTTTAAAAACACATTTACTGTGTAAAAAATACTAGTATACAATATTTGTGTATTTAATTTTTCTCGATCACGTTGAAACACAAAACTTGTGTTTAAACGTGATCCGATTTTCAACTGCTTGTATAAGATGGCATGTAGCCTAGCAATTAGTAGAATCATTAAAAAATCAGCGAGAGAAAAATGGAGTTTAGTTTGAATTGTATTTTAAATAAACGCATTTAAAAGTTTTGCTCGATTTGATTCTTTTAATTGTTTCGGTGCCAGCTTAAAACTTTAGTATTTTTGCTTCCTCGAAACGCAAAATTTTCTTTAAAATTTTTTACATTACTAAATATCTTAAATCATGACCTCGCTCGTGACCATATTTGATTTTCCTACAATTCCATATACGGACAGAAAAGTACTTGTAAAAATTATCTTTCCATTCATGACAATTCGAAAGAAGCGCGTACAAAAAAAAAACAACAGTATACTAAAAATTATTATTGCGTCACAATAAATTTTACTATACTGCAAAATAATTTTTCTCCTTGTCACACACGTTTATTACGAGTCGAAAGGTACTTTTAATCAATGCTATTCTTTTTTC
Organism: Eupelmus azureus; assembly: GCA_030522685.1. Classification (NCBI taxonomy): domain Eukaryota; kingdom Metazoa; phylum Arthropoda; class Insecta; order Hymenoptera; family Eupelmidae; genus Eupelmus; species Eupelmus azureus. The sequence continues at coordinate 5,229 of JAPYZA010007325.1, read as the reverse complement.
CTTCGTTACTATTTTCAAAAGATGCCTATAAATATTTTATTGTTTGCGTCGTAATTCAATATAATCGTAAACAAACAGAGAGACAGTTCGTTGTAAATACTCCTGATTTTTATTCTCGAAGTATGGACGGTCGAAAGTACATGCTTGCACGCCTCCCCGCGTTGTCCGTGAAGCTTGAATAAGTAATGGCGCCGATGCATCCAGACATGACTGCCGTTCAATCAGAATTCATGAGTGTATAAAAAAAACGGACACGCTTCGCATTAATTCTTGAAAGCTCTTTAAAGTCGATTTGCGAATTACTGTGAACATTTTTTTATTTTGAGTAAAAGTTTATAAAATGACAATAAAATTAGTAGCTCCGGATTCATTTCAACTGAGTTTTTCATAACGTCATTCATTACAAAGTTGAAGCAAATTTAAAAAGAACCGTACAGGAACTCGCTCGCTTCAACTTTGCAAGAATTTTTTTACGATCTTATAAATTCTTTGCGTAATGGCATTCGCTGCTCCTTAAATTCTTCGAAAATACTCGGGAAGTTTCTAAAATGAAGTCATTCAAAATTCAGATATTCAAAAACAATCCGTTTCTCATGCACTTTACTGTCGTTCTTCATTCGCTTATTTTACCGGACAGCTCCGAGTATAAAAGTTAGCTCACAGCTTAGAATTTTCGGTTTTAAAAATGTACGCTCATCTAGAAACTTCTTCCGTGGTAGCCACACCAAATTTACCCGACCGTAGCTACTCCCGGTTAATAAATAAACGACTTTTTACCTGGTTTAAACCAATCTATACTATTTTATCTCCCACAACAGAAACAACAAGCCAACGAAACCCATTTTTTAAACACCCCGAACAAAAAATCTTCCATCAGTTTCTCGCAAGATAACGTCGACTCTCGAGACCCCCTGCACTCTCGGCTCTCGCTCTCCTCGGCTTCCAGGTATACCCACACACATCAAAGGCGAAAAAACATTTTCCGTGCCGAAGAGCACGTTTTTCCGCTCTCCGTCTCGACATGTAAAACACGTTCCATTCAGCGCTCGGCGTCGTTCCTCGAATCGCGCGCAAATTATCATCGCCGGCAAAAAAAAGTGGATGAGTCAACGAATACACACATATACAGCCAGCTTAAGAACGCTAAGAACAAAGAGCGCGCGAAAGAGAGAGAAGCGGGCGAGAGCTCGCAAAAAAAGAAAAGATCGACAGCCAGGTCGTGCTTGACCTACGGCTAAAAAGGCACCGCGCGCGTCTATACGCACGTCTTTTTCACGGCCAGCTCTCGGCGCTTTGCTCCGAATAAAAACGTATGCCAGCGGCGACTCGTTCCTTTTTAGCCGCCCTCCCTAATGCGTCTTTTGTGCGCGAGTTCGGTTTTCAGCGCGGCTGAAAAATGTGGGCCGCCGCCTCTAGCTGGCCGAGCCAGCGGGGGATGATATGCAAAAGTGATAAGAGCCAGTCCGAGGAAGTAGGCTTCGAGCCCGAGCAAGATGTATGACGCGTTTATATCTAGATTTATCGAGGCAGCCGCTCGCTTTTTTTTCGCTCCTCGCCTTTTCTTCGGCGCGCTCGATTTGGATATATAGATTTTTCCGGCTGAAAGACGCGCCGCGCGGCTGAATGGTAATTGCTTTGGGATAAGATTTGACAAGCGTCAGAATTCATTGTTGTCGAGTGTCTTTATTGACGGCCGATCGTTTTCAATGAGGCTCGAGGGGGGCAGGATTAATGGGAAAATTTTTTATCGTGCGTAGGTGATAAAAGGATTTCGTTTGGGTGAATGGGCGGAGGATGGGTTCACTTTGGTAAATTTCTCATCTTGGAAACGCGGAAGCGAATGATATATTCAGGAGTTTTGAATACGTGCCGAAAGACGGATGTACTCATCGAAAGTCATGTATTCCGCGGAAGGGTATTCCCGAGGCCCAAGGCTCGAGGAACCTTTTTACTTAAAAAACGTGTTCCATCCATACTTAATGTATTCCCCTGAGCGCCGGAATGTTTAACACACACACACATACATAAAGAAAAAAATATTTAAATGCCATTTAATTAAAACAAACATTACGCAAACTTCTCGCTCAGAAACCCCACCTCTACATCCACGCACTCGCTCCTCTCTCGTCGGCTCATCTGGCAGACATCTTTCCTCCCGGTAATCCCTCGCAAAAACAAATTCCGATAATAATTACACTCTCCCTCTCTCGCGCGCGCGAAACCAATTAATCGCGCTCAAACACCCGCGCTCGATAACAAACCAGAAAAAGCTCGTCGCAGGCTGCAGCAAGGACGCTCGGCTCTCTTTTAAGGTCGCTCCGCACACACACACACACACGCACACACACAAACACACATATACATCCATATATACGTATCCCCCCCGCATTCGCTTGATTGGAGAGCGAGCGAGGAGAGCAGTACGCGGGGGCATCGACCCGAAATAGAATATATACTCGCACGCTTCGAGCGTCCGTCTGTTTGCAAGTGTGTGTGTGTGTGTATACACTCTCCCCTGCCGCGCCGGTCTCAATTTCCTTCTCGCCGTCGTTTTTCTTTGCCCGCCGCGGGCTTGCGACGCACTTCTTCTTCCTCTCGCGCACGCAAGGAGAGTTCCTTACACTTTTGCGGGCTTCCAGACCCTCGAAACGATGTTTATTTAAGCGCAAAGCCCACCTTTGTTCTCTCTCCTCTCTCTCCCCCACGGCGCGCGGCCGGTCTTCCTCTTCCTCTTTTTTCGCGCGCGCGAGAGGTTCTCGCCCTTTGCCGGAGGGACGCGGCCACTAATCGAACTAGAGGGGAGAGGGAAAGATTACCGGGAGGAAGAAGTGTATAACGAGCGTAACGAGCGAGGAGAGTCGCCGTGTTTGCCCAAGGATATATATTCCACAGGGGGGGGGTGTATATACCTCCTCGGCGGCTTTTCTTCCTTTTTCTCCCGGCGGCCGGGGCTTCTTTTATTTCTGGCGCGCGGCCGGCTTCTCGTTTTTATTGCTCTCGGGCGCACACGTCGATTTTTTTTTCCCGTCGACGCAAGGAGAGGGTAGCCGGCGGACCGGAAATTTTTCGCCGGCACACTGGGGCTGCCCTTCTATTTTCGGCGCCCTGGACGAGCTCCGCGGGGGTAAGATGTCGAAGGAGAGGACGGTCAGACGCGCGGCGGGCTTATCTGGTTAGTGCGTATGTCCTTTTTAGCGGAGGGGTTTTTTGGATAAGCAGATTCGTTTGACTTTTTTTTTCGGTGGGTGAATATAATGTAATCTGGTTATGATTTGGGGGAGATGGAGTGAGTGATATAATGAGGGGGGATGATGGATTGTGTGATGTTTGTGCTTTTTATGTGATAATTTTTATTAAGGTTAGAGTGTTTAATTAAGTGAGGTGTTTTTCTTTCTGTTTCAGGTGAGTTAGAGGGACGGTTACTTTAACGAATCTTCCTTGCCACGTAAGTTTGATAAAAGTCCATGAATATTCATGCGTCGCAGGAAGTTGCTGGAGTTGACATAACGTAACTATTAACTTTATTGTACATTTTACGCGCTAAATGTAAAGTAATTGTTACATTCTGAAAGCTTGTCGCTTTAAATTTTAAATTTCATTTAATTTACAAAATTGTACAACGTTAAGTTTCCTACAGAACGTTAATAATTTACCTAAAATCCTCTTACTACACTGCACAATGAAAACAGAATAGTCTGAATTTTTAACGGTAATAAAATCTAATGTCACGAGACTACGAGAAAAACACTTCCCACAACCTCGACTAAAAAGAATTCATCATACTTTCTTAAAATAACAATCCAAAGAACCCACAAGTACGAACTTTCATAGAGACAAAAGAGACGCTGGCAGTCGCGCGAAAATCCGCATCAGCGAACAAAAAGCCAGATCACGGTAATTCAAAAAAAATTACCGCCTCGAACCCAGCAAGAAGGAAAACGAGCATCACGGAATCACAAAGTGCATGAATCAACACACAGTTTCCCCGCGTCGTCAGCGCACACAAAAGCCGCGCGTAAATTATTCGAGCGTCGCGCATACTAGACTCGCAGCTGCGACGATGCATCACGAATTATCGAAAAGCCAAAAGAATTGGGTTAATGGCCAGCGCGCGCGCGGCCTCCTTATTTTATTTAGAGAGAAATGGCGGGGACTTGGGGGTAAAAAAGGCCGAGTGCCGCCTTTTGTCTTTGGACTATCGGGCTTTTTTGTTCGCCGAAAATTGGGCTCCGGCGCGCTGGGGATTTTCGCCGGCGATTCTTCATTTTTGGGATCGCTCGATCGGGAAATGGGACGTGAGTGGGCGAAATTAACGCGGGTCGGAAAGGCGAATTTGGCGGATTTTTTTGGGGGGATAGAGATTTATGGTCGAGGGAAGTCGTGCGCGGGGAGTATGTGAGTCGAAGATAATTGATAATTGGACGAGAGCGGTAACATGTTATATTGTCGATGATTTAATTTTAAAGGTGTAATTTCATTTTGATCGGTATGTGTATAGGCGAAATTGATTTTAATAGTTTTGGTGCTCGTAAGTGAATTGATACTCGTGTAGTTTGCAGCGATAATTGCTGCATTTGTAATTTTTGCTAATGATTCTTTTTAATGGTTTCGTATTTTTGTAATAGAGAAGTTTAATTTTATCATTATATATAAAGCTCGTTACAGTCAGATTTAATGAAAGTTTCTTGTTATAGTAGCGAAGCTCCTTGAATCTCGCTTGATAAAAACAGTTTTACTTTTAATTGAAACCAAAAGTTTCGGGTGGTTTGAATTATTCTTGAGAAAGTGAAATGCTTAATGTTTATTTACTTTGTAATTATAAAATCTAAAAGTTTATTCTAATTATAGATTATTTTCTTATAAACTTCAAACATTACGCTTGTTCCGAAAAGTTATTTAACGAATTTCCTAATAATAACATTACGTAAATTAAATTCCAACAATTACAGCACATAAAGGCATTACATATCATACTATTCTAATGTTCTTACATTCTCCGAAGTAGTCTCTATAATCATTCGCATTACTATAGGTCATGACCTATAGCAGTGCTATTGTGATTAATAAACCAAACACATCCACGTTTAAAATCTAATTATAGTCCTTCAACTATATCTCTCAGTATGACAAAGCCAATTCTCAATTTCAAAAGCGAATCATCTACATACAATATATCAGCCACCGCATCAACGCCAAACTCGACGTGCATTAACTCCAACCGTTCACCCC
>JAPYZA010007324.1:8593-18836 GCA_030522685.1 Eupelmus azureus | reverse complement strand
AATAGATATAAATACTTTATCTTCCAAATTATAAAATATCTAAATATTTTATCCAAATCAATTATATCTAAGAAGTGTAAATGTCGCAATATGTAACTTTTACTAAAACAATGATATATACAACCAAACGAGCGTCAGCAAGACGAACGTCAGCGCTTATATGAAATTTGGGTCTTGAAAATATTTGTTAAATTAAAATCATAGATTGACTCTTGTTTACTTTGAAAATAATTTCAATGTAAACAGGACTATAATCTTTCGCTTTTGTATTTTTTTAATTTCAAATATTACAGGCGTAAGTATATTCTACAATAATATTTCCATCATTGCTTTGGATCCCTCTTACATCAGAGTTATTTCATTGTAACATTGTGGTTTTCCCAGCGCTTTTATGCTAGTATCTAATATCATTTATTTAGTACCTATTAGATTTAATTCATACACTCTATTTAAAAATTGTTTTCTCTTCCAATCTTTTAAATATTGTTCTCTAATATTTTTTATTGTATTTTTATTTGTAATTTAATTTTATTTCTTTCTTCTTACACTCGCCTGGATTTTTGTTTACTCAATTAAGTTTCATTAAGTTTACTTAATGAACTTAGCTGGGTAGCTATGAGCTTTAGAGGTTATTCCTATAGTTACAGATTTACTTTAACTTTACTAGCTACCCAGAAAGTTAACATTCCCGGGAATTGCCTAGCGTTATCAAGCACATTACTTACATAAATCTAATTTTGTTTAGCATACGATCCTGAATCTGGAGCGGCTGCTGGACCTTCAGACCCGGGACTTGAACTTTTGACAGAACCTTCCGAGGTGATGTTACGTCGATCGCTGTGTAAGGTGAACATAAAGCTCAGGATATATCAGATTCATTTACTTTACGTATGGGGTCGAATCGAATTTACTCGGTCGGTCCATATTCTCCCTGGTCAGAAAAGATAGAGAGGATGAGGGAACTAGGGGGTGGCCTTTTAGTACATAACAGTAACAGGCTAAGTTACGTGTCTATGGTGGTGAAAGACATCCCTCCAAAAGTTGAAAATGTGGGCATCAAGATTCTGATGAACATATCTGGGTTAGCAAATGGGTTGCTGTTTGCTCACAATCCCCCGGATAATGTCCTGAGCTACGTTGACCTGAAGAATCTTCTTGGATTCTTGATCTTGGCGAACGGCTCGGTGCTTCTGGGGGATTTGAATGTGTAGCATCTTCTTTGGAGCAATGCGGTGTCGAATCAAACGAGCAGGAGACTATTTGACATACTCCAAAGTTTTGATAATGTACGCGTTTTGAACGATGGCACAAAAACTAGAATTTGGACAAGGAATGCTTGGCTCTGACTTGGCTATCTAAATTTATGAAGCCGGTATTGTAGTGTTAAGTAAACTCCAAATGTAGTAGAATACGATTCTTTGTAGAGCTATGAGGTATCTACGCACGATACTTATCATCACACTGCATCATCTGACAGGCATCAGTACTCTTGCAATCAGGAGACAATATATTTTTAATGGATATGTGCTCAGGGCATACTCGAGGATGGATCATGCCTAAATTTCTTCTTCCCTAAAATTCTAGTCTATAGAAGAAAGAAATTCGGCTCTGTTTACAAGGGCTTCTGTAATATGAAAAATAAACTGTCGCAAATCGTTAGACTGCCCAACATTTTGGCTGTCAAGGTGCCTGAGGGCCAACCCGGTACTCACAAAGTGGATAATCTGAGAGCGACTCCAATAGGGACTTCGTGAGCTCCAGAGTAGTATATGCAGACGGGCCGCGTTGGACCCTCCGCTATAGAGAGATAGGTATATAAAGGCATAACTCTGCTCTCTTGATAAAGGAAAAAGGTGATGTATAAATAGCGGTACTGGCGGCACTAGAGAATAGGGGGTTGAATACTGCAATTCATCCTAAAATAGTGGAAATTCGAATGTTAATAGGCCATGCAAAGAAGAGCGAGATCTGACTTAAACTAGTTTGGATTTCTGCTCATATTGGAATGTTGGTATCGCGACCAGTCTTGACCAAGAAGTTACTTTAGAAATAGAGTTGCTAACGGGTGCGGATATGTTGTGGTACCTTGCTTTGCCCAATCGAGAGCAAATAGAGAAAAGGTGTATCTTCTTAATAGATTAAAGAGTATAGTTACTCTAAGACAAGAGCCTTTTTAGAGTCTCAGTTAGGGCTTCAAAGTGGTGCCCACGATGTGATTGTGATTTAGAATTTCTCAGTGTGGAACGTCTTCTTTTCGAGCGAAGTGAGTCGCGGTTGGATCGGGATGAGCTGCTGTGAGACTGGGACTAAGGATGATTAGGGAGAGGAGAGGGAAAGAATATAGTTCCGGGGATGAGTTGGAAGCGGGTATGAGAGGCTAAGACCACAGGCACTTATCGGCTAGACATACAGACCTTCATTTCACACTTATTCACTTCAAGATCAAGAGACAAACCGGAAGCCAAATCGAACAAGAAAATAAGAGAAAGTAAGTAAAAAAAACTCTCCAGAACACACAAAATTGCACAAAAAGAATAACCCAATAACGTTAATCAGAATTTTTAAAATGATCCCCATCACATCCTCCCACGCGCCATCGATACACCGTAGCTACTCAAATGCCCAATCTACCACGCAGCGAAGAAAAAAAAAACTCGCCGCCGGCTGCATTACACAACGACGACCTGCTGCGTGCGCACTGCGTCGTCGGCTCCCGGACCTCTTGACACACTTCCCCAGCCCAAAGGTCCAGCATGGCACATATATAGGGCGCATCTCGCGCGTTTTATTATGCTTACTTGTACGCGCCTGGGCTGGAGCTTAAATATTTCCGAGGCGCGTATGTAGTGCGGCTGGGTTAATATTGACAGGCCGGCGCCGCGAAGGAAAAGGTGTCACGAGCCGAGGCGGGCGGAAGTGTCGTAATTGGCGTGAGGGTGCTGCGGGGTTGGGATGGTTTTTGATGCGTTAGGGGTTTTATTTGTCGGGTTGGGATATTTCGCTGGTTTTTATTTGTTAAATTATTGATGGTGCTGTAAGTGCTGTATGAGAATTTAGGAGGGGTAAGATGTAGTTTTTTTTTAAACGAAAATGTGTAGTTTATTTAGCCGCATAATAGAAAACGAAATACTTAAAATAAGTTAAGGAAGTTGATATAAATAAAGAAAATACATATTTGAATTAAGATTAATTTAATTTTACATTTATATACTAATATACGTTGACATCCATCATTTATTATTCAAACGTTATGGTACTCAAGTAGTATAGTTCAGGTTCAAGTTAGACACGAAAACTCTAAAAATAAGATATATTTTAACACTAGTAAAAATTATTGCTTCCACGTTACGATATGCAAAGTGTTTTATGGAAAAGTTTTGCATTCTATATGTGCGATTATATAAAATCAATTGATATTATTGTTACTCTTATACTTCGCCTAAGCGACAAAATTAACACTTGTCAATAGTCTTTCGCATTCAGACACTGGTTGCGTAACTTAATGTTATTCATAAATTACATCATTTGTTAAATATGATTTAATATATGGATATGATAATAGATAAAAATAATAATTTAGGCGTGATTTTAAAAAAAGGATGACATATAGCACATTTCATGTACTAGCTTACATGCCCTTTTACCAAATAGCTCCTAAATTATATAATCCATAATTAATTTTTGTTATACAAATTCTGCTATTTATTTTGTATTTTATGTACGTATATTTATAATTTAATTCGTATTTACAATTTAAAACTGAATCTAAACTATGCTGAAAAAAATTAGGGATGTAAGTTGTACTACGATCGAGACGCTTGAAGTCCAGCGTTGACAAGGAGAGTCATAGTAAAAATGGGTGAGTATCTTTGTCACTATCGGCACTAGCCGTAACAGAATAAGCGATCTATTTCTTAAATCTTTATTAAAAGTGTTCCTCTACTCTTTAATAAACGGCAGTCGTTATTTCTTTATTAGAAATATCAAATTACATTTCAGGATATATAATAGACTTTAAAATTACTATTTAAGTTAAACTTGAATATAATTTATATTATTTTAACAAAAAGAAGTAATTCCGATAAAAATAACGAAATAACACTAAATAAACATAATTTAAAATTTATCACGCTTCAGAAAAAAAACATTTAAGCTTTAAAAGCATTCGAGCTCGTGAGAGTGTCAATGAATTTGCAGCAATTCCTTTTTTTTTCAAGCATCAGCAGTATACTTTACTTTCTCAAGTATTATAAGGATGCTTGTCGCTGACTTACAAGTATCGCAGAGGCTGGAACAAGCCGATGCGCGCTAAGCAGAATAGCGTACGAGCAACTTTTCTACAACTTCAAAATCTCGACCTACAAAATTTGCACACATGTATTTTAATGATATTCAAATACGCGGATCTGAGCTATTTTATCATTTTATCGTCATACACTGCAATGATTTTAAAAGTGTCAAACGGAAATTGTAAAAATGAAGAAAAGCACAAGTGATAAGTAAATAGTAAAACCAATAATAAAACACTTTCAATATAATAATACAATTTTATGAAGTAAAATTAAATAAATTTTATAATACTTGTTACGAAAATGATATTTCTTATATTATACTTGACCAATACTTGGTTCGACCTTACGAGTTTCTTTATAACTTTTAAAAAACGGGATTATTAGGCTCTCTAAATAGTTATTATAACTTTGTGCACATAAAGCAATTCACTTGGTTCGAAGATCAATAGATCTATTTTCGATATTAAAAACACCTTTTACGATCTTAGACAAAAGTAACTGAATGTAATATAGTTCCTAGCGGAAAAAGAAAATAATCTAATAGTAATTTCATTTGGAGAAGAGCGCGATTTAATTTGCTACTAGCAGGTGTCACTATCATATATATTTAACTTTCGGATAAACATGGCCTTAAATCGAAATTAAAAAATTTTTTAAATTCTTAAATAATAATTCTTATTGTTTAAAAATGTCCATGGTTTTAGTGAAGCTTACAGAATATAAGCTAATCATTTAAATTGTAAAAGCTTTCGTTCAAAAGCACTCGACTAAAAAATTCTTTATGCAAATTCTTAAATTGCTATGGTGCTGAATATTGGAAATTCTAAACTGAAATTCTCCACACCTTAAGTTTTAAAACATTAACTTTTACGTATTAGACATAATATAATCTTGTTAGAAATCGTTTAACCCTTTCACGCACGCCCTAGTTTTGAAAATTATCGGTTTTTTTAAGAAAAGTTGTTCTAAAAACTTTAAAAAAATTAATTTTAACATTCTAAACACCTACAGAGTTTGTGGTGACTCCAAATAAACGATTTCAATAGCATTTTTATTTTAATTATGTTTTGTATACTGCAGTGACCTCTTAAAGTTGGGGGACGAAAATGTCCCCAAGTGCGTGAAAGGGTTAATTAAGCTCATTTTCGTTAAAGGTTTCGTCGGTGTAAATTTTTATATTGAAATCATATTTGTTTGAATGTAAGATATATTATAGCAAGGAAATAATTTAAACATGAACTACAAAGAGGGTGTGAGTAGACTTGTGGGAAACAAATCTTGATGAAACTTTAAAGGATAGTTCCGAATATATAAAACTACAAATTTTGAAAGATCAAAGCGACTACACATGTTATGATTCTGAAATATATTTTTTTTTATTAACATCGATAGTTTTTTTATAAATTTGATTTTATCGAAATTGCGATCATATTAATACCCAAGTCAATATTTGACTATACTAATTCTAAACTATTTTTCAAAATGTTGCAGATAATTTTGTAAATTGGTGTAAATAAGGAATTAAAATTTTCTAAAATAATCAATTTAACTCTAAATAGGTATGTACTCTGACATTTAATTTTTCAAATTCTGTTATAAAATCTTTTAAAGTGGTAAAGTAAATAATAAGACTGTATTTCATAAAATTGTTTTATTAAAACCTTCTTCAATAAAGAAATTATTATAAAGTTGTCGAAAGATATCTTTTATAAAGATTTTTAATATTCAACATATCTATTTTCTTAAAAATTGTATTACAACTCCACACCTATAAAAGTCACTCTTACTTTGTTCTCTTCAATATTGTCCAATCTTAAACAAATATAAATCTTTACTATAAAATACAACCAAAAACACACAGAAGAAAAAGAAGCGGCAATTTGTCGTATTAACGTCCTCCTTATCTCTCTGCGCTTCCTTTAGCCGCTAAATAAGACATATACGTTATTTCATTCACGCATCGCGCACGTGCGACTTCCTTCTACGCAATCGCGCACTTTTCCCTCCTCGCTTGCGCGAAAGTCCGCAAACCGGACGACGTACACAGAGGCTCTTTGTCGCGCGGATGCGCCGATTATCATGCGCTCTTCTCTTTCTCTCTCTCTCTAGCTCAGTCCCTTTTTTCTTCTTGCAGCCTCTCGGCGACAGCTTTCGAGCACCCTGTTAAAGGCCCACGCGCGAGTTACGCCCAACTCGCGCGCTCTCACTGCCTACTCTCCAAAACGAAGAAGAAAACACAAACGGAGTCCCTCCTACCATTTGCATGACAATCGCTAGAGAAGAGAGGAGACTCGTAGACGTGAGAGGCATCGGGGAACAGCCAGAGAGTGGCCTTCTCTCCTTTTTACTCGTCCTTTGTACCGCAGATTTTTTTACAAGACTGCTTCTCTTTTTTGTGTATACTTTTTTCTCACTCAACGATGAAAGCTGCACGAATGGCACGTAAAGTAGCCTCCTGTAACTGTACCCGCAAGGCGATGTGTGCGCTGTTTTCTCTATGGATTTCCACGGAACTGGAAGCACACGTAAAGTCGATTAATGTTGGATTCGCGAGATGCCAGGCGTGATTCACTTTGTCAAAATTTTCGAAGGCAATATTATCCACGTTTAAAATCGTGGATATATGTAGACGGAAGTGAATATAAAGTTGCTCTGCTTACTGAACTTTGGAGATGCAAAACTCATGTTTTGTTTACACGTATTTTTACACGTTCTCCTATATCATGGGTTCTTTTTGTGACTATTTTACATATATTAAACTGTATTTCTGAAAATTCTTATCTAGCATCAGTAACTATGAAATATTAAAATCTATTTTACATTTGAATATATCAGTTACGCAATAGTCGTTTTCAACCGTTCTCTTCAGAGAAATTCTCATTCAGTAAGATTACAATATTTACAGATATAATCAATAAATATTCTCTTATAAGACATTTACCTAAATATGTTTTGAAAAGTTCAACCGTATTTCACAATATTGTGTATAAAATTTAATTTTAAAATTAATTTTTAAATTTGTTTTAAGCTTCCTTAATTATAAATACATATCTTTAGAAAAAGTTGTTTAAACAAAAATCAGCAAATTAAACTATTTGCCCACATTTTTTGTTTTTCAAGAATTTTTTAAATTCTTGATTTTCCATAAAAAATTCGTGTACCAATTAACACTTTCTTTAAATTATTCTTTAAAAGCAGTGTCTGAATAATTAGATCACTATAAAAAGAACAAACAATAACGTGATCTGCAAAAGAAAAGATTGTGGAAAGATTATCAATTATTCAAATTGAATTTAATGTTGTAATGTTTAATATCATTAGAATCTACTTACCAAATGAACATTGAATAAAAATAAAGCTTCAGTTTGGCACATTATAATCTATGAAAAAATAAAATTATTACAGCTGCTCAATTATATCATGATCATTTTTGAATGGCCTTTTCAGATGGGCATCACTAAGTGTAGACTTTGATCGTTGTAATTCCTTAGTAAAATAAATTATAGTTTTCTTTAACCCATCAATAAGGGGAACTTTTGGCTCCCAATTTAAGTATTTTTTAGCTCGTGAAATGTCTGGTTTCCGACGATGTGGATCATCCTCAACAGCTGGTAATTCAACTATTTTACTTGTACCTCCTACTAAGTCTTTGATCATCATTGCGAATTCTGAAAAGTATAATTTTAAGTAAATAATTAGTATATAAAGTTTAAAAACTTAATTGATGTGAATGTAATTCATATAATTCTCCAATAAATATTAACTCTTCTATAGTTAGAATTGTACTTTGTAAAAGTAAATAAAATTAAGAAATCAACAAATAAATTTATAATAGATTGAAAAACTGAAATGTAAAAGTCCTTTTTTTTTAAATCAAATAGAAAAAGTAAGTTGAGTGTTCACTATTAATGTAATTTTTAAATTTTCATCAAAAAATTAATTGAGTTTAAATAAATTAAACTGTTAAAATAATTAAATAATTAAATGTTTATAAATATAACAAGAATAAATTTTATAATGAACAATATTCATGACTTTGTATTACCTAATATTGTATGTTCTACAGGATTTCCAATATTAATAGGCTGACTGTAATTTGAGGCCATTAAACCAACCAATCCATCTACAAGATCTGAAACGTACTGAAATGATCTAGTTTGCTTGCCATCGCCGTAAATTGTTATTGAATTATTTTGTAACGCTTGAAGTATGAAATTCGAAACTACACGACCGTCATTCATATGCATTCTAGGTCCATATGTATTAAAAATTCGGGCAACTCGAACAGCGACGTTTTCTTGACGTTCATAGGCGTAACTCAATGTTTCTGCTACACGTTTTCCTTCATCATAACAAGCTCTTGGGCCTAAAAAATTAATAAATTTGAATTTGATTATTGATTAATGGCAATTATGTAAGTTAAAACGTTAAACGTTTAACTGTCATAAAAATCCTTTTTGGTAAAATGATGTAAACTGATAGAACAAATAACACTAAAAAATGTACATTTATAAAAATATTTAAATTTTTGAAAAAGTAGTAATAATGATTTCTAAACATTACCAATTGGATTGACATGTCCCCAATAGGTCTCCGACTGTGGATGTTCATCAGGATCTCCATAAACTTCAGAAGTACTTGCTATTAAAACTTTAGCACCAACTCTTTTAGCAAGACCTAGATTTTAAGATAAGTTAAAACTATAATTTATAATTTCTGGAATTTTTGAATTGGCTATAATTTATAAAAGCAATTTTGATAGCATTTTTAAAATACATACCTAACATATTAATTGTTCCTAAGGTATTCGTCTTTATAGTTTTCACAGGATTTAACATGTAATGTGGAGGGCTAGCAGGACTTGCAAGATGGTAAATCTCATCTACTTCTATGTACAGAGGCCTAACAACATCATGATGAACCATTTCAAAGTTTTCGTGACCAATCCAGTGTTCAATGTTTCGTTTTCTACCAGTAAAAAAATTATCAACAACAATGACTTCATGACCTGCTAGCATCAAACGATCCACCAAGTGTGAGCCTACGAATCCAGCACCGCCTGTGACTAAAATTCGTTTTCTATTTTTGTAATTGAGAAATTTTACAACAGGATAGTTCTTAGGGACTCGATTTTCTAATTTATCTTCTATAGATTTAAGTTTTTCTTCTAATTCTCTTATTTTATTCTTTGCTTGCTCCAAATCTTTGATCTCCGTTGTTTCATCAACTTTTTCATCGTTTGATTTTTGCAGCATTTTGACAATATGATTGTTTGACAATCTATTGCGGTTGACATGAATGTCATCGTCATCTATCGTATTTGCAATGCTTTTATAAAATCCTAAAACTGAAATAACTTTTATTAATAAAAATTGTTCTCACCACTCTTGCTAACAGATGTAAACTATAAATAATCTTACCTAAAACTATGCCAATCACTAAAAGAATTATTTGCTTCATTTTTCTTTGAAGAATCATATCTTTTTTTGCGAATCATGGATTTACACAGACAGTGTCATCATTGTGCTCTTGAAAAAACTGTTGATCTGCGCGTTCTGTACTCGTGAACACACTATAGCCTCGATGGTGTAACCTCGAAACGCCGACATAATATAAATACAGTGCGTGTCCCTTTCGCAAATTCGTAACTGTACTGCAAAAATATTCGAACTCGCTGAGATGCCTTTCTACTTGTTGTCAGCGCCGAAAAACATTTGAAAAATTCACTTTCCGTTCGTTAGATCGATAAAGAGTTATGTAAACATCAAAAGACATGCGTAATACTTTTTTGGCAAAGCTCGAAATATGCAAGCTTAGATTCTACTTATAAAAGTTTGTAAATAGAATATGAATGCTTATAGAAATTGCAAGATATAAAAGCAATACGGCAATACTGCACCAGTGTGAGCATCGAAAAAATAAAGGTTGAAACTATGCGTGAGACCAGAGAC
>JAPYZA010007322.1:0-17999 GCA_030522685.1 Eupelmus azureus | reverse complement strand
TAAAGTATGACGGTTTACAAAATTATTAAATTAAAGATTGTATTAAAAATTTACTACAATCTGATAAAATTGAAATTAAAAATTATTTTTAAATGTATAATAATAGGATACAGATCCATCTATATGAATATTTTCTGAAAATATTATAATGTAATTCAAAATTCTTCAAAACGCACCTTCATACTGTTTAAGTATCATAAAAGGTTCCTTAGTGAGGAAGTAAACTTCCAATCTATTAAGTTAAGTGAATGAGTAATTACTTGAAAGGGGTGAATTTTTTATTTTAGTACCAATTTCTGCATATTAAATAAATAATCATCAGTTCAGAACTTAAAACAGTAATTAAAAAAGGATTCATCATTGCTTCAGTTTCTTCTATTTTAACGATAACGAATTCTCATTTATTTAGTCATTCTTAGACATTTGAACGTAGACCTGCAGCACACAATACCAATAGAGAAAATCAAAGGACGCTTTTGCGTCTCAAGGGGTACAAGACTAGGGCGGTACTGGAAGGAAGACACAGTGGCCAACGATCCGGAAACCGGTAATCCCTTTTGTGCTCGTCGGCGAAACAAAATAGCACTGGCGAATCCAATCCTGCGGCCCATATAGCCAGGGGTGACTCGATGCGTTGATTCGTGGCCGGCCGTGCGTGCTGGCTCTTTTGGCTGTACACGGAAACGAGCGCGCGTACATATAGGGCCGATTTTCGGCGAGCGCAGATTTATACGGAGGAATTTCCTTTTGTAGGCGAGTTGGATTCGACCCCTCCTAGCCGGATTTTAGTATTTCACGAGATGCGTTTGTGCGTGGGTGGTCTCTCTTCTCGGTGATTTTAGTCGAACGTAGAATTGAACTTAATTTGTTTTGTTCAGAATTTCATTTCGAGAGCTAACTTAGTGAACCTTGGAAAACATAAAATGTACTTTTAGTAGCATGAATTAACATTTAATTGTCTTCAATTCTTTTTATTGCGGTGGGAATTGATTGATAGCAAACTTAATATCGGTACCAAGCTTGACCAAGGATGTCTGTTACTACTAACTCTATCCAATTTCATTAATCGAATACACTTCATTACATCCCATCGAAAACTTTCCCATGAACTTTAAAAATCAATACTTCTGATCACTCCGCTTAATAATGAAACTTAATATTCCCAAAGTATGCCAGCTTCGTAACCAAAGATCGATTCTTATTACCATTAATTCCGCAAGTAGCGCAGCGATGCCCAATTGAAACTCCAAGTCTGCTGCCGCAATCGGCGGAAATCGGCCGTTACATTAAACGCGGCTCGCAATAGCCCCAATGCCCCCGTCTACCGCAATATACCTCACACGACGCGCTGCGATCTTACCGCCTTCCATAAAGGAAAACACATAGCAACACTGGCTTTCTAGCTGCATCGAAATAATCGCGATCTCGATATATTGGCCATCCTGCAGAGGAAATAAGCGGAAGCCTGCATCCCGTTCTAATTGCGCAAGTTTAAGTCCCAGTCGTGCATCGGCTTGACAAAACACTAGAGAGAGAAACACAAAGCACTATAGCCGAAGCGAGCTTTCTTAGAGCTCTAGCCACTTGTGTGTTGGTCTCTCTCTCGCGCCTTTAACCGTGATAAATAGAACAAGTTTCGCATGCAACGTGTTGCTTCTCGCTCTGCGCCGCAGTGCCGTTATAGCGACGCGCGAAACTTCGCGGGGGGTGGGCCACGCGGGGCCGACGTGCCGACGCGATTCTGGACCGCTCGCGCACTCGAGTTTGCGTATACTTTAAACTGACACCGGCTTGTATCGAGAATCTTGGCTGAGCTGTCTCGCTTTGTGAGGATGGGCCGAGCTGCGGTGATGATGTAAGACGCGCGTAAAGTTGAAGTTAGGGTATATAAATTATAGCGATGTTTGGCTTGAAGAGAATTTAAATGTTCACGTTGTTAGGTGTTGTTTTGACTCAGAGATTATTGCTTTGATGAAATGAATGAGTAAAGGGAAATTTGTTAAAAAAATTCTTTTAGGCTTTGAATAAATGAGTAGGATTTTCATTTGTCAGAGCAGCGAGAGCTAATTATAACGAAGTAGATCTTTTTAGCGTAAAAATTGTACGAAAGATAAAAGAATTTAATTTGTTCGAAAATTCAGTTTACTCTTTTTTTGCTATCTTAATCAAAGTCGTGTTTCAAATTTTTATACGCACTTTGTTAAGTTTGTGTTTTCTTATGGTATAAAGCATTTAAGTTAATTCTTTTTTTTTTTAATAAATTTTTCATTTTAAAATTATTGTATCTATAAAAAGGTATACTTAATTTAATAACCTTTATTTAAAAAAGTACAATTAATTTAAAAATGAATTTTACAATATAATAAAAATTATAATTAATAATACTTTTATATCAAAATGAAAACCATGCATCTGCTATCAGTTACTTCGTACTATACATTTGCACGTGCTTAATCCACAGCAGAATCAGCAAGATCAAGAGAAACAAATGCATGCTACCTTAGCGAATTAAGAGATTAACATTGAATTCATTATTATTTGCTTATGTGGGTTCTATGCTGAGTAACTTTACTTGACAATAAATAAGGATTTAACTAGAAAACTAAAACACAACTTAAATAACAATCACATTTACGTACAACTTAAGTAATAATTAAATTAAAATAATAAACTGCTTGCTTAACCTCTTACAAAATCAAAACCTTCTATAAAAGTTTTAATAAAATATTATTTCAACAGCGATAATTTGGAATTTGAAAAGAAGAAATCTCATGTTCGATCAGATTACCTTTTGTGAAGTATTTCTTATCACGAGAAAAAAAGATACAATATATACTCAGCATCCATATAATAAAAGCGTTCGACAGTCCCATCAGCCAACTATTTACTTTCGCGTAAACGCCCCTTTCTTCGTGGCACTGAGTCACTCGGTAATTGAATCGTCTCTACTCTCATACAAGCCGAAAAAAGTTAACCATCGTGCTCGAAGATCGAAATTTACGAGTAGTCTTTCTCACATTCGAGCCCTGAAAGAGAGCGAGAGAGAGAGAGCCAAATGCGTGAAATTTCCAATCGATGTTTTCTCCTTCAATATCCCCCTGACAAAGCGCGCCCTCGCCCGACAAAGGGAGAAATTAGTTTTTCCTCGTTTTCTCCTCATTTTTCATATCTCTTTCACATTTACCCGGACCCGCGCGCTCATCGATCCCAGGCCGCGTGTGCAGACGGCCAAGTCCCGCCCGCCGCCTAATGCAATTCTCCTGCAAAATTACTCGCACGAGAGTAAGACTTAGCATCCCCCGGGGAGATGAAACGGGCGCGTAACTACGTTTCTAACTCGATTTCTCACTGCGATCTTTCGAGAGCCCGCGCGAACTAGGAGGGGGATACTCCGCTCTGCTGTGCCCGCACTACCCCACGCTGTGTGTCTGAGCGCGGCGACGTTCGTTCACGCTCGACGTCGCGCGCGCTCTCTATGGCGTTTACATAATCGCTCGCCGGTAGTATCCGATGAATCTCCCCTGAATTTTTATCGCTTCGAGCAGGAATCCGGCAGAGATGGAAGAACCGAGGGATCACGCTTTTTCTGACGTATAATTTTTTTGGTTTTTTCTCTGGGATGCCGGGGTGCTGTGATGTTTGGGTGAATGAACTTTCGGAGTTCAAGGTATAAGGAAGTATTTTAATTTTTTAAATTATTTATGTGGTTGTGTTATTTTAAGGTAGTATTGGGAATGTTTTATTGCGAGGTGAATAAATACTAAAGATAACAACTTTGCTTTATCAGATCATATTCCGCAGTAATTAATCAATACGTTTCATGTTTGAATCTCAAAGGAATGTGAATTATGATGGAACGTGTAAAACAGTGCTAAATAATGCTGCAAAACAGCATGTCATCTATAATTTACAGAAAATATTATGCTATTTATTCACAGTCAACGAGAATTTGTCATGGAAATAAAATTTTAAATTATGCATCGCTTTAATTTGTTATTTATAAAATAATATCATCCGGTTTATTAATTATGAAAATTATATATTTCCGTTTCTTAAAATAAAATACCGATAATATTTCATTCTATTATTTTTATTCTTTTCAAATATTAGCATCCTTTTAAATTATGCTTCAAATAAAACTAAATGTATTCTCAAACCAGCATAATAAATAAAAATTACTAGGCCATTCAGCACTTTAATACCCAACAACAATCAAAAAAATACAAAGCCATTTCGCAGCACGCACTCGTTCCCGATTTCTAATTCACGCTCCGCCGTTACGCTACTCCCGCGTATCGCCGCGAGCGTCTCGTCCTCGTTATCGGCTCTCTTCCGTACGCGAATTTAAATAGGCACTGCGTAACCGCACCGCTCGAGGGTAATAATAAGCTCGGCGGCCCAATGAATTGTTTGCAAGTGAAATCGAATCCTAACACGCGCTATCTCCACTGTCTGTGTATAAGCTTTCCCTATCACCAATGTAAAGCGAAATTCATAAAGCCCGCGAGCCGTGTAACTTTGAGCGTTAGCGGGAATCGAGTTGGATTCCTTATTCATGACTGCACAATCCCCCCTATAAATCACCCTTCGTCACTGGCGCTGTGTATAGCCCTAAGCGAAGATATCTTCGCTCTTTCTGTATGTAAGAAGCGATTTTCCCCCCTCTGCCGTATTCTTTCTTGTGTGCTTCAGCATCCCTTCGACAGCAATCATTGCGTATAGACTCTGTGGTTGTGACTGTGTGCTTTAGCGCTATTGTGATTTGAGACAAGACAGTTTAATGGGATATGCTGGTGTTGCTTTGCATTTGATGTTTTTCCATTTCCTTGATAAATCCCAAGCAGAAAGTTCTTTTAGTATCATTTATATTCTCAATTTAATTCTGCATTCGTATCGATAAATAAACAATTCACAAACTATAGCAATGCAATATTAACTCAATTCCAGTGCATCATCTGAAAAACTCCTGCATAATTCATTCCCGCTTCCCACTCCATAATCCATTCCTTTTTACGCGCTTATATTCACGAGCGCGCAAACTCGTCGTACCAGAGCCATTACAAACGCGATACACACGTACCACATATCCACATATAGCGGCTCGCGTTTTACGGAGTATCCAGGCGCGGGACTCTTGTCAAAGCTGGTCGGGACGGTTTCTTGTATCCCGCGTTCTGCTACGTGCTCAAGGAAACTCTGTATACGTTCGCCGGCTTTTCTATGCTTCTTCCACGTATGTACGTGTACACACGGGCTCCTCGTGGAGATGACTCGAGAGCCCGCTGTTTTTCCTCGCGTCGCCGGTTTTACCGACGGCCTGTTGACGCACGCCGTCGTCTTTATTTTTCTCGCTGTTTCCATTGGCGAGTGGAAAATTGCCCTCCCAGAGCTCGAGAGTCGAAAGAAGAGAAGAGGAGAAGAGTAAGAGGCGCGCGAGCGCGTGACGCATTATGACTAGGGAAGTCTTTCGGGAAAGTGTCTCACCTGTGGTAAATGGATTTTAATGATGCTTCGAGTGATGATTTTGGATAGTAAATAATTATTCGTGTTATTTTAAGTCAATTATGTATAGGACTGTATTTGTCTTTGTTACTATAATAACTTTGGTTCGTATTTATAATTTTGAACTTCAAAAATCTTGAGAACTAGAATTTTTTTAAATTCTATTTTCCTTTTAAAAAGATTTTTCGTTGCAATATATTCTAATACATTATAAATTATATATAGCACATTTTATTGTTAGTAAAAATAAGGGATTTGGACTTTATGAAAAATGCATATTACTTTCAAGATTTATAGCAATAATGCCTAATCTTGATTAGTCAAATACAAAATTATTCAAAAAATAAATTTAAATGAAATGTAGTTGTTTTCTTATTTATTGACAATTGTATATTAACAATAATAGTACATTTCGATACGGGTCGAGTCTGCCGCGTGACGGCCGGGGAGGGGTATGCGTCACCTAGCGGTGATCGCGCGAACTTGACTCCCCACGCTGGCAGTGCGGCGCGGGACATGGTCTGTCGGTGCATAGGTATACGCAGATGCTGACCGCGCGGAGAGTCTGTTTACTAATTGTTATACAATAGTTAAAAACAATTAGGCGGGCAACATTCATTTTAAGAGAATAAAATAAATACTAAAATATTTCTTCATACATATATATAAAATACAAAATTGAATAAGTAAAAGATTAGATAGCATATAAATAAAACGATTGAAAATATTTTTATAAACATAAATTCAAACTCAATTAAATATTTGTATATCTGAAAAGGATGACAACATTTCAATGGGATCTCCGGGGAATACTGTAGTTCATTAAATAATACCATGCACTGAATCCACATAAAAATAAAATAATTCGTTATACCAATATTTGTTATAGAATATATTACTGCGAAAAGCAAATAAACAGATTTCCGATGATCGTTTCATTTTATAGTTTCAAATCTTTTCTTAATTTTAATAAAAACTTAAAATTATCATTGTTTGATGATTAATAACTAAACTATATAGATAATAGCTATAGTTAGTCTTAACTAAACTGTAAGAAAATAATTAACATCCAAGAAGCGAAATTTTGGAGAGACTTTAGAAGTAGATTTCCGGAAACTCAAAATGGAACTTAAAATTTTAATTTACTTCCGAAGTTTCTGTTAAAACACAAAAGATTCTCGTATTCCTTGAGCTTACATCACAAAGTTCTATTCTATTACAAATGTATAATATGTACTAATATGTTTTAATACAAAAAATAAAAACATTATTGTTACAAACTGATAAATCTTATTTTACATATAACATCATTATCCAGATTCATTATCCTAATGGAATAAAACGCATCAGGGAGGGCCGAATCAAATCATACATAAAGCATACTGCGTCCTTCTAAAAGAGTAGATCGCACGTATAGAACGCGCCAAAGCAAACGTCATCTATAACCCGAATAAAGCCAACGCTCGGACGGTTCAATCTTGAAAAACGTCTCTTCATCGATCAGCAACTGCATTCATTTCCTTCGACGTCCGCCGCCGAAAAAACGTCAACGCATCCGGCCAGTCCACACGCCCCATCAAATTCCATAAACCTGATGAAATGTGAAAAATCTGGCCATCTCGAAAAAAAAGACTTAAAAAGACAGTAGGAATAGCGCTCGATTCATTATCGACGAGTCGAGAAATCCAAGTAGGAAAAAGGGAAAGCCCTCGCGATCGATGCCATTATATTGACGCAAAGTGCGCGCGCGTTCCAGCTCTTTCCGAGCATTTATACGCCGTTACGGGCTGTAGAGCTCGCTCGCGGATATCGTTCGCAGTGCGCGCTGGTTACGAGGCTCGTTCGCCTCTCTCTCTCTCTCTCTCTCTCTCTCTCTCCCTCGTCGTATCTCGATAGAGTAACGAGTCGGAAGCTCGATATCTACTATAGACGACGGAAACCAGCGAATCGAAAGGGATGACACGGTGCGCGGCTCCGAGAAAAGAAACGTAGTTGGGGCAGATGAGAAAGAGAAAAAAGAGAGAGAGAGAAAGAGAGGGATGCGTCGAGGAGGCGAACGAAGGGATGGGTATAAAAGGAGAAAAATCGAGAATGGGGAGGAGATGGACGCGCATTTGTCGGGCAAAGTGCGTGCACTTTAGCTGACAAATTTTAAATTGCGTGCACGGGAAATTATCGGAGAGTTTTTCTTAAGTTTATAGGTCAACGAAAAATTGTCAATGATTGCCGAGGTATTAAAATGAAATGTTAGAAAAAAAAAAAAAAAAAAAAAAAAAAAAAAAAAAAAAAAAAAAAAAAAAAAACAGATCAGTAACAGAGCAGTATAAAAGCCTTAAAGCTTACTAAACTTGTTAAAGTCAAAATTTTTACTTCATTTTATTTTTGGTAATTCAGGAAAGTTTGAAAAATATTTTTAATTTAAGTACATATTTCAAATTTGAAGCTAAATTAAGTAAAGTCACTACAAGTACTTAAATAAAAATTTTGGTCCTCGGTACAAACGCGGCGTACGTTTGAAAAATCGTCTTTTATAACTTTTCATAGTAGCTCAGTACTTAAATTATGCATTCGTTCTAACAGTATTAATTTCGGAAAAAAATCAAAAATATTCCTCCAATCCTCCGAGCTTCATTATCCAAAGAATCTCTTTAAAAACTTCTTTTATTCAAATCTTATCACCACAACTCTCGCCATCCTTTAAAATTCCGCCCCGTAATGACATTTAATAAATATTCAATACCGTCGACCGCAACATTTGATTACAAACAACCATCGAAATAATCCTAGATTGACCAAACAAGACGAGCACGAATCCGTGAGAGAAGAACTGGCGGAGCGACGCAAAGTCATTACATTCGACATAGAGTCCCGCTCTCTGCGAGGCTATTGAACTTTAGCCTCTCTTTCTCCTCCGCGTGCCGCGCGGTCATCTCTCGTCCCCTGGCCATTTTTCTTATCATTCCTCTTTTCCTCCTCGTCTTCCTCTGGAGTCGTCTTTCTTGTCCTCCCTCGCTTCTCTCCATTCACTCGCGACCGGCGCTGTTTACCTTCAACTCTTAGCGGTTCTATCTGCGCGCGGCGGCGTTTTTATCGCGCTGCCACGGCGAACACAGTGCCGAGCTCCCCCCCACCTCCGCACTCGTTCGGAAAAAAGAAAGACCAAGCGTAATGACAAAATCGCGCAATGTCGTCCCCGCGCCATTACCGGTTTTTCTCGCGGCCAACGGCTCTTTTTCCTTACCCTTCGCGGTCTTTTCCCTGAACCGAGACGTATACGTGGCTATGTGTATACGTATATATACTGCCGCGAAGCGCAATCATTACTATGCCGGCGATGTTTTGCCCCCCTCCCCCCATTTACTGCACTCGAGGAACTTCCTGCGCGAGTTTATAGGAGAGTGCGAGTGTCTAGGTATGGCGGTGGTGACTCGTGAATTATTATTTATGGATTAGCGATTTATGGGCCGAGGGTGATTTACTTTGAGGCTAGTAAAGGTTGATTGACTCGAGTTGGACTGATACTTTTGAATGGGGAGTTTTATGAGGCTGGTCATTATGTGAATATCAAGATTGCATTCACGTACTGGGGCTGGTAACTAAATGCTTGATTGACTATAGGAGTAAGAAAGTTTCTAGTATGGACGAAAGAAAATGATATCATTTATGTTATATTATACCTTATATAATTAAGAAAGTTCATTTTTGCAACTATTATTGAATAAAATAGTTAAATTATACAGAATTGAATTAAAAATAAGAATAAAAAATGTAATCGTTGTTGAGTTTTATCATATAATTATAAAAAAGGGCTTATATCAAAATAGTTAATAATAAAGAATAAAAAGGTTGAATCAGAATTATAAGAAATTTTATTGAACGCAAAAGAGAAGAAATTATTTTGATTAGAATTAGAAGACTCGAAAAAAACATATTTTTATTTCAACAAAAATTGTTGCATTAAATTACTCGAAAATTTTCTTTTTAAATAAGACCAGAGGTTTTGAAAAGATTGCATGTTTTGCAGCAAGAATCTTTTAACATAACGAAACAAGCTCGAGCTTCTTTTGAGCAAACTAATTTAGAATATTTGCAAAAAGAGTAGTACTTACGTAAAGTCGAATTACAGGTTGTACCTTCGGCAATTGCGTCGAAATTAACGATATTAACTGCGCTCGACGTGGTCTTTTCGCCTCTCTACTCCTTTGAATAGAAATTGCTTGAAATCAGCTCACTTAGCGGTGAAAGAAGTCGAAGGAAAACGCAGTTCAACGCCGAGGACGATCCGGTGATCTCAAGCACGATTGCTTCCTTAATTATACGATCGATTTTTCTTTGATCGATGGCTTATTCAATTTCACTCGACTTTTTAAGATTCTGGAGTACCTGCATCAGTATACAATGATTTTAATACACAATATTATTAAATCTTGAAGATTTGTCTGCACTTTACCATGGTGGGAATATAGAATATATTTACATTTAATAATGACAATGCAGTTAGAATAATTCAAAGAAGCCATAAGATGATTACTACTACGTACGTATAAATAGAAATAGAAAATGCATCGTAAGCGTTATGTTCATAAGCTAACTGTTAAGTACGATTATTATAATAATTAAGCTGATGAATATAAAATAAATGATTTTGTTCACACCAAAAATAATTATTTTATAGATCTAAATGGTAAGCTTAATGTAACACGAAATTTTTACATTTATGGAAAATAAAGTTTCTTACATAAAAATGTGTAAAAATCACGAACATGTATATTCAAATAAGATTTACACATTTACCAGTGTAATTTTTACACAATGTAAGATATTTTATTGATTTATTTATTTATTTATTTAAATAATTAAACGGGCATTATGCCCTTTACAAGTTAAAATTTACATAGAGTATATACAGAGGTGCGACCATATTATATTATTTTATAATATTATCAAAAATTATTATTTTATATTATAAGAATAATAAATCGTTATATTATTTTATCTTTTTAAAAATTTGATATTCACAACGGATTTACAAAAAGCAGTGCATTTGACACTTGTATAAAAAAATCATTTGTCGTATTAAACAGATGAAGAAAACAAAATATTCAGATAATCTAATAGAAATAAGTGATAAAAGCCACAAAAAGAATAGCCATGAGGTGTTCATTAGTCCGCCATTTACTCTCGTTACAAAGCTCAGTGAAACGCCGATTTTAGAGTGGGATAGAATGAAAATCGTGCGACTATAAATTCAAATTAAGGCAAGCTCGCAATTTCGGCATTTACTCTGCCTGACATTGCAAAAGCCAGTTATAGTCGCTCTATTTATTTGTTATGCGTTTGTGTACCTTCCGTATTAATAACGCTTTCAGTATGTGGATTTGACATTTTTTTAACTGTTCAAAAGGAAAACTACTGAATATTTGGGTTTCATGCCTTTTTTAGGATAAATATTTCCATGCATTTTTTTCGAAAATATAGCTTTATACACTTTTAAACAAATTACGCGTTTATGTAGCTCTTTAATAAAAAAATTTGATGAAAAACTAAATCTCTTTATGTATGTAAATCCATATATGAGTAAATAACAAAAACAAAATCTGGTTTCATGATCATCATGACTTTCAAATAAATGCACGTAATGCGGTAAAGTTTTAAGGCGATATAAGGCCTAGTTAAATTGAATATTAACTAAATTTTGAAGTCAATTTAGTAA
The DNA here is from genome assembly GCA_030522685.1 of Eupelmus azureus. Taxonomy (NCBI): domain Eukaryota; kingdom Metazoa; phylum Arthropoda; class Insecta; order Hymenoptera; family Eupelmidae; genus Eupelmus; species Eupelmus azureus. Next base: position 6,784 of record JAPYZA010007322.1, on the reverse strand, counting down.
TATTAATCGCTCAACTATAATCATATACAAATTTTCATATTTTCTACCTCAGGAATAGTTACAAATACAACAAAGTTTTTCTTTTCTCGAATATTTTAGAAATGTTTAACATTTTCAATAAATCTTTAAGAAAGAGAGAAACATCTCGGGGTTACGGATTTCAATGAAACTTTGCAAAATGATTCTTTGATGTAAAGTATGAGTCACTTGACCTGGCGTTTTATTGATTTATTGAATAGATCCTGGAGTCTCAAATTTGATATATTTAAGCATAACAATCTCAAAAACAACGATTTAACTTGAATCTTTATAACTTGATGAAAATATATATAGAGAATTATTTAAAAAGTCTACTTAAAGCTCCAGAAGCAAACTCTTAAAGCTCTTATACAAATCAAATATTTTATGGTTTGAGTCATCATTTCACAAACTTTCATCGAAATCCGTGACTCGGAAGTGCGGAACGTTCCTTGTTGGTCATTTACACTAAAACTATGCAATTTAGCAATAACGGGATTTGAATATCGCTTAAAAAAATTCATGCCCCCATAGCTCTGGTAAAAGCTCATGACATTTCACTGATACTATTTAAAGTGAATCTTCAAAGCTTACTGCAAATCTTACTATTCTCGTTTCCTCTGCAAAGAAAAGACAAGCAAACTTCCGAGATTTAAAAAAAAAAAAAGAAAAATCACGCACCTTGCGCGCCTTAACTCTCTTAAATGAGTTTCCCTCGCAATTTCACGACTCTTCCGAAGTGCTTGGAAGTCCTTCGAGCACAAAATATCAGGGTGGCCGCGCGCCTGCCAAAGTCGCGAAATAAAATTTGAAATTTCAGAAAAATCCCCCCCCCCCCTTCCCTTTTATCTTGTCTACATGCCGAACTTCGTCATCCAATTTTCCGAAAGTACCGATAGCTCCGCGTTTCAAAAGTTCATTCCCATGCGAAGACAATGTCCTTTAACGGCCGGCGCGTCTCTCTCCTCTCTAAACCTCTCCTCGAGCTCTGGATTTTAACGACGGGCCTTTACGCGCGCTCGTCCCGCACCTGGTGCATATCAGCGCTGCAGCTCTTAAGGAAGCTGCGCGCTGCAGCGCCTTATTCTTAACGCCGTATACGTCGGCTGCAATGTGTATATGTACACGTGCTCGGAACCGAGAGAGAAGGAGAAGAAGCTGCTCACCGTTACGTCGTTCTCTTTCGGGAAAAACTCGTGCCCTCTTCCCCTCTCTCTATTTTTCTCCTGCCGGCGTGAGTGCCTAGACCTCTTAGAACGAACCCGCAGTGCAAAAGCCGCGACGAAGGATAGGGGAAAATGCAAGTGTGCGAGCGAATGAGAGAGAGAGAGAGGAGGTGGGTGTCGTCTGGAAATTCTATACACAGTGCGGTAGCGCTCATTTCACGGGCAATCGCTCTCATGTGTCTTCTCGAGCACGCGCGTGTATGTATGTATGGGAAAATGTACGGGGTGAGCTTACGCGGGGTGCTTGATCACTTCTAGTTTGCATGCATATTACGTTGTTACGCACGGCGACGGCGATGATTTTTATTGGAACGCCTGCGCGAGCGCGGCTCTGCAGGATGAGAGGGTTTTTTGTAATTTTATGCCCCTGCTCCGCGAGGAGTGCGCGCGTTTAGTCATGTTGATTGAAAATTTCAATTGGGGCTCGTCTGATAGGAGTATCAGAATGGTGATTGCATTCAGGACATTTTTCATTGTAACATTTAGTGCCAGTAAATATAGATAAAAGTGTCAGCCAATCCTTTCTATTCATTTTGATAAAGTTGGCTTAATTTTGATATTTTATAGAGAAAGTTTTGCGATTGGGAAAAATCGTTTTTTAGAAAACATGTTTCAATCTTGAAGCATTAGCCGTATTTGTATTTTTGGAACTCGAATTAAATTTAAAAATATGCAAGCAATTGCGTTTAAGAAAATGATCAATATTTATTCCATAAAGTAAATCGCTTTCAATAAACTATTCAATAATATACAACGTTTTCAGCAAAAATAAAGTTACTTTATTTCTAAGACCTTTAAAATTGTAAAAGGATTACTTCAAATCGTTTTATAAAATATCTCTTATTGAATTATCCAAATTGCGACTCTCCACTCACAGCGTTAAAATAACCGCGGAGAAAATCGATTGAACCCACGGCTTTTAAGAGCAAGGAGCCGAGAAAGTAAGAGCTGGATAGCGAGCAAAATGTGATTATTCCATCGGCCTGTCTTCTAGCCAATTGGTTCAATTACATCTTGAGGAGAGCCCTGGCAATCACATTTCATCAGTTCTTTCTTATCTTCAATGGATACCTCTGCTAATTAACGACATTGTTTGAACTCGCTAGTTATAGACATACTAGAACTATATGCGTCTTTAACACAGTCGCATGCTGTCAATATAATAATCAAAGTAAAAAATGGTGCATAAACTAGCAAGTTATAGTGAGTTTCGGCAAAGGAAAATAAAAGAGGGCAGGAAGAATAAAAAACCGACGTCGAGACAGTGAAATGAGTAACATAAGTGGCTGCGCCACGGGAAGGAAGAGATTAACTGGAGACCGCGAAATTTCGCTCTTTTCTCTTTTGAGGTGCGAACACGATGTATTTCGTTCTTTACCCTTTTTTGGGTGGCGCGACTGAATCTTGAGCCACGACTCGCTTTATGCGCAGTGCGGATACACCGACATGAAAGCAGAGGCATTTCCTTTGGTTAACACTTTGCATTGCATCGTCATGTTTGAAAATAAATATTTTCATGTAATTTGCTTTCTCATACAGAAATATTTGTAAAAAAAACTGATATTAGTCGTTTGTATAACTATTGGCCAAAATACGCGTTTTTATAGTTCTTCAATCAGAAAATATGATTTTTTTAATAAATGTTTTTTTGACTCTATGTGTGTGCGCTAACGTATACATATGTACACACATGATAAAATCTAATATACTGAAAATATACAAATAATTATATGACTCTGGAACTTTTTATATTACCAGTACTTACTTAATCGAGTACTTAATCGATTTCATTTATTATCAGCAGAAAGGCCATAGACCATTTTTTAGAAAGTTATTTTTTCAAAAACAGTATTACTTTTAATTTAAATAATAATCCCTGATATCGGACACAATTTTCTAAAAACTAGGAATTAAAATTCTTTCTATATATTAATTCGACACCAATTGTATCCATCTATATCATAATGAAGATCACATGAACAAGTATTGCCACCCAATCGTAAATACCCATCGAAACTACTCTCATTCGCCAGCATTCCCGGATTTCATTCATCCACCGACTCTTTTTCAACACCATACAACCATTTATACGCTATATAACACAACCCCGTATATAATCCGCGCCAGAGCAGAGAGTCCCATTATCCGTGCGCCAGTCGGCCCGCACTCGGAAGCACTAAGTGGTTCCATTTCTGAAAGTGAATCGCTGAATATTAATTAAAGCCGCGACGCGCCTAAACGGGGGGGCCAAGTTGCCGGTGGAAGAGATGAAAGGCAAAACGCCGCCCTACAACGACGCGCTCGCTCGCACGAGGAAAATTCAGTGTATTAGCACCAGGCAAGGAATATTGCGAGTTAGACGAGATTCGTTGACGCACGATGATGATCGATTTTCGGTTGGCTGAACTCGCGGATTTTCGATATGCATTATTAAGGAGCGCTTTGAAGTGGCATTGAGGTAGAGGAAAGGATATTTGGATGAGAGAACTTAATGGGTTGAAAGTCGAAAGTGAATCAGTGTTTGCGTTGGGCTTTTTTGTTTTTAGTTAATTATTTATCAAAGAAGAGTTAATTCTGAATTATATTTAGTTTGAAGTTTTGACTTTTAGTGATGAATTAGCTACAATACAGAAAGTATTTAATGCTGATATATTATTTTCCTTTTAATTTTTATTAGTGTATATCTGTGATCCTTTAACTCATAGCGTATTTTAATTTGAAAATATCTGTTTAATGAGATATTGACAACGTTTAAATTGCATCAATATTTTTGTTACAAATAAAATTTAATACTGATTTTTTTCTTTACGCATCGACCTTATCTCTCTCAAGAATTGAAAAAATATCATCGTATTTTAGCCAAGTTTCTGACGCACAGCAAGAACTAAACAAATCAAGCTTACGCTTAAACGCCAGGCGCAAAAACGACGAAACCAAAAAGCAAAATGAGAAATAAGTACCTCCACACGGGCCTACGTATATATGTATATATGCACACTTGTGCTCAGTTTGCACAAAATCTCTTTCCCTCCCACCCCCGCTGTCCAATATTTTTTTTACACTTTTTTCATCCTCGCCTCCCTCTCTCCACTCCCGTTCGCTTTAGCCTTCCTTTCGAACGTACTTCTTTCCTCGTTGCCTCTCTTTCCCCAGTTTTCTCTTATTTTCACTCGCGCTCTCCTCCTCTTTTCTCTCCTTTTAACTGTTTTTCAAATGCCTCTTCTCGTTCCTTTTGCCCCCGTATCGCGTTCCCCCTCCCCCGCTGTCTTCGTCGTCGTCGTCGCACACCGTTCTATCTCTCTTACATCCATGCATATACACACTGCCGCCAGCGCACATAAACTCGGAGCGCGCGCACTCGTTAGCATTTCATTTTTATTCATTGGCCCGACGGCGCTGAGGGCTCAGCAAAGCTGGCCCGCTCTAGAAGTGCAAGGGAGAAAGAGAGAGAGAGAAAGAGAGAGATAGAGCCAAGCTTGGGTGTATATAGGTATATGCAGTAGGTACTGCGAGGGATCCACTGGAGTATTATCGTATCTAGTCGCGAGAGCCCCAGGGACGGTTTTGCGAGCACGCGACTCTTTTCATGCTGCCCGCGCGCGCTGCAAAAGTCAAATCTCGAAATTTGGTGATACAAGAATGCGCACTCGTGTGTGCCTTTTTTGATGGTTGTGCGTTGCGATTCTGATTTGGAATGCGGGAAAAAGTGTTTTCGGAACAGTGATCGATGAAAATGAAAAAAAAATGAATTTGATTTTTCAGAACGTGTGAGTGATTTTTTATTTTTTAATATTGAAGTTTTCATTTTTACGTGTTGTAATTGCGTAGATAAAATATATTGAAGCTGACATTCGTTCAAATTGTTATCAAAACATAAGAAATATAAATTATTTAACTAAAAAATAACGTTTTATATAAATATGTTATGCGTTATAAGAATGTTATACTTGTAGATTAGGAATTTAATAAGAACAATCTAAAAATCAATCAACTATTTCAAATGGCATTCCAGTGATATATATACATATATTTTATTTAATACTGTTTGTAGAAAATTCCACAAATATTTTCCGTCTTCTCTAAAAAACTCTCCAATATCACCTAGATACGCAATCGCAACTAGCGAAATAGCTAAGCCAAAAATACCTTATATTTTTTGCAAATCTGATTTTTCAAATCCACCGAAAATTGCCGGGTTAACGGCGAATCACGCGCATCGCCTGCCTATGCACACTTCAACTTGGATGCTTTCCAAAAATTCGCTCCTCTCTCTCTCTCGCGACCTTTTCACCAGTGTAAAAAGTCAACGAGAGATCGCAAGAAAGAGCAAGCTCCAGATTTACAAAAGGTAATGAACAATAAGGAGAATTCGGAGCCGAGATCGCATCTGCGCGCAAAAATTGGCCGCGCCGCAATCTTTGCTCGCTATACCGCTTAGGAACAATTACCGATGGGATTGCCACTCGCACGCGGCCTGGAACTTGTATCGTTCCTCTCCCGCGGGACGTTTTCGTTTCCCTTATTCGTATCTTTTTGAATTTTACAGTCTTGCTTCCTCCGCTGCGCGCGCTAGCTGTAGCTTCGTTTTTCTTTCAGCTTTTCTGGCGCTATACTTTTAGCGCTCGTTTTCTCTAAGGCTGCGTATATATGCGCAGCCGCAATTGTGGAAATGCGCAAGGCGCGGATTGTGCAAGAGCGTTGTCTCTGCCTCGTGTTATTTCGTTCACTGCTTTTATCGAAGAGACGGCTCTTCCGGCATTCTGGAATAATTCGATAATGAGTTTTCCACAGGGACGCTGTGTTTATAGGACGCAGAGGGATTTTTTGGTTATCGGAGTGGGATTATTAAACAAAGGCATCGAGACGATAAAGGGTAAGTAGGTTACACTTTATGCTACATAGTTTGCAGTTTTATCTGTAAAAAGTTCCACGTTTTTATTATATAAGTCTTAGCAATAATATTTTAGTATAAAGATTTAAAAAATACAAAATTCTATTTAAAAGTGATGCTATTATACATAACATTTATTTAAGAAAATTCAATGCTAATGAGTTAGCAGCGTATTTTTTACTATTTCTTTCATAATATAATATTTATTTTACATAGACGTTAATGAGACAACCGTTATGACACAATATAGTTATAAATCGATACTTAGTTAATATACTGAAGTATTGAATTCATTCATATTTTTCAACATTTATTATATTTATTTTATTTTAACGAATAATATAACAGAAATTTCACTACGAGTATTTTAAATTTGCTGTTAATAAAGGAGTCTCAATAAATTAGGTGGTCAATTTAAGTTGAGATGAAATTTTTTTGTTGGATATGTTCTGAACACAATATCAACACTATTAAGAAACAAATAATTAAATAATTAAAAGCTCATTTTATTTAATTTTAAAGTTTATCAGATAAATTCATTTTTTTCTTAGTTAACTTCTTGTATTGTTTTCAATTTGGCTAAACCTAGTAGAGTTTATTTGACTACTTCGGAATCTAAAGTACTTGAGATTGATCCCATTGAACAATT
>JAPYZA010007321.1:0-10245 GCA_030522685.1 Eupelmus azureus | reverse complement strand
GTTGTGACAGGATGACATTGTCGATTTTTTTCCACTTGGTCAGCCACCGGAGGAACACTGAAATATAATTATTAAAACTATTGAATATAGCCACCGGAGGAACACTGAAATATAATAATTAAAACTATTGAATATTTATCCTTTTACTTACAGGAACCCAGTTAAACGGAAGATATCCAGGTCCTTCATAAGCAGAATTAATAAAATGGTATAACGTTGCCCCACTGAGCATAATAAATATCATAAAACTGATATCAGAAGAGGCGCTGCCATTTCTCCACCACTGTCTACTACAGTGAATAGTCGTCAATGTAATAATTTTTATTATTGCTGAAACAAAACAATAAAATCTTTTAATAAACAATCCAAACGTCTTTATTACTGTAAAATTGATTTTTATTTTTTATAAGTAATATGAAATTCCGAGAAGCAAAAGTTTCATTAAAATCTGTTGAAAATGCCAGATTTTAAAATTTGCCGCTATCAGTGACGCAACATAACAGTATCACCTCGCAGTAAGCGACAGTGAGTGTTTACAAAGGCGTATAAATAAACTACTTGTTACTATTACACAGCAAAATTAGCTTGGAAAAAAGCAAAGCTATGAAAGAATCGCACTTCGTATTAAGCCCGAAAAAAAAATGAACCAAACGCTTAAATAGAAATAAATTTTTTCAAGCCTCTCTAAAAAGTACCAAGGGCGGTAAGCGGGCCCCAATTGCAGATCCTCTTGAATGGACCGAAGCACATCTTGCCGGCGACATGTAGCCCAATCTACGCTTGTCTTGAAATTTCAGCCGGAATTTTGACGTTGGACTCCCGACGTCCCTGCTGCCTACTAATCTACAACACGATTGCTTTCGTCGCCGCCGCCGACGACGACAACGACGACCTGTCCTAAGTCCTATCTATGTTGTCGTGAAAGTGGCATCGCATTGTTCGTCCAGCCCGTTAGTTGCAGAGATTTTTTTTTTTTAGTTGGCACTCGTGACTTTGCCGAATGAGTGAGCGACTGATGATAAGGCAGGTGCGGTATTTGGGCATTGTTTTTCATCTCTTATTATACCTATTTTAATTCTATATTTATTTTTTCGTTTAAATATAGTAACGGTTGGTGAAATGTTAGCGTGACATTATTTATATATTGTATAAAATACAGTACATTCAAGAAATGTTTTTCTAGGTCTTTATATCAGAGAAAATTTCTACAAACAAAGCTGTAATACATCAGAAGTTATGGTTAGTAAAATAAGAATAATCTGAAACTACTTCAGTAGATTTTTTAAAAATGAAATGATATTGATTTATTGAAAGAGATCTGGAAATTATTATGCAAAGTGAATAAAGTTAATCAATGAGTTAAAAACAATTTTTAATTTAAGCATGGCCAGAGTAAGTATATTTTTCTTATTAAATTGATTAAAATGAAAATGCAGGTTACTTATAAGTTCAGTTATTTTAATTATTGAGCAATGAGTAATATTTATAATTGAAATTGGGGCTGAGTTGCACAGAGATAAAGTTGCACACAATAAATATCTTCTATATATAATTCTATATATTTTTGACATAGTTATTTAAAAGCAGAAGTTAAAAAAAATATATTCTTCATAAAAGATACTTACAGCTAATTCCTAGCGTCCACTTACTAATATTTAAATGAGTACTGCATTCATTTTGAGTACTTTTTTCAAACTTTATAGTATAATAAAAATTTGAAAGTAATAAAAATATTGTAAAAGTTAAACTGTGTTTGTTCTTCAAATGTATAAACTGTTTTCCTCTGAATTTGTAAAAAAACGATTTTCATTTACCTAAGAAATAAACTATAAAATGAACAAAAACTGTCTGATAAAATTTTTATAATTATACAAATATATACATTTAAAATACTATAAGTTCAAAATTCTAAGTATTTTTTAATCATCCACTATTCGTTGAAGCCAGTAGTATGGGGGAAAACTTAAATATCCAAAGAATTTTGTAAATTAAAAGCATAGTTTGAAAACTACAAAATGAAACCTAACGAAACCTCCAAAGCCAGCTTAAAAAGGAAACCAAGAAATGTGCAACTCAGCTTCATTCTCCCCTACATACAATAATTTCGACCTTAATTATTTTAGCCAATTCCACGAAGACGAAAATCTATACATTGTAAACAACAATTAGATGAAATGATGGACAATGAGATAAATCAAGCACGAGTTACAAGGCAAACAACCAAGAAAATTCAAGAGAGTCAAACAAATAAAAATGACATTAACTCTGACGATGAAGAAGATTCAGATCCGCAAGATCTAAATGTAACTTATACAGTTGAAACTAAAACACAAAATAGAAAAGAAAAAAATACTCATTTCAATAAAGAAAAATCTAACGAAAATGGTACAGTTTATACAACTGAGAGTAGTACTATCTCACAGCATAAACTAAAAGATAATCATAAAGAAAATACAAGTAAAGTTAAACACACTTCTGATTCTGAAAAATTAAGTGCAAAAGCATTAGCGAACAAAAACAGCTATAAAAAATGGATTTTAATTACTACTTTAGTTGCTATTTTAGTTTTAATAATAGCTCTTTGTTTTGAATTTGAGTATTATAAATTTTCTAGTGATAAAAATAGTAAAATATCAGTACCTAAAGAAATTAATCCTACAATAGAAAAGGTAAAAGTGACTTTACAAAGTTTAAAGAAAAGATTTATGAACCAAGAAAAAGATTTATGGAAAGATGCTTATATGGCAATAACTAACATTATTCGCAACCCTGAAAGACCTTCTATAATTGTGTTACTTGGAAGTAAATCAGACCCACTAGATTGTTTGACTCTATTACTAGGTAATGTCAGCAGTAATGCTTTAAACAGCAATGCATTAAAACTTACCCCAGATGAATTTGCACCTGACATGGGGTTAGTCATAGAATCATTACGTACAAAGATTCAGAAAAATAAAGCTGTTGTATGTATATTTATAATTTAGTTCATGAACCCAAATATTTTTGAACATTTTATTAATTTATTAATTTGAATTCTTTTAGATCATATGGGATTTGTTAAATATAAATGTTGAAGCTTTAAAAGCATTCCATAATTTATGTGATAGAATCAATCCTCTCGTAAAAGAAGTGATTTATATAATTACTATTATTTCTGATGATTATGATAAAAAACAGGATCCAACTGAATTTATTGAAAAAGAACTTCATAAAAAATTATCAGGCAAGATGAAAGATGATGCCATACAACCTTTAATTACAAGAATAATAGATGGAGCTATTATAACAATAAAGTCTGAACAAACTGCTACAGAATGTCCAAGATTGCCCAAAGTTACAAGTGTATAAAATTAATTGTATTTCTTAAATTAAACAATTTTTACATGTTCATAATATATGTAAAAATATTTTTGATACTGTACTATAGATTGAAAAACATTTAATAAGCTACTTTTACAGTTGAAAATTAAAGTTTAACTATTTTCCTTAAAAGAAATAATTTAACAAGCACAATACAATTTTTTTAGCAACTGACTTTTTGATATATTTTACATGTGATAAAATAAACTTTAAATATATAAGTAATTTTTATAAAATTTTGTTTGTATAAATGCATTATGGATTTTATGTTAGAACAAAAATTAGCTAAAATGTTTTTGTAATAAATAAATTTTTTTTAACTGATATACTATTTTATTGTATTATTTTATATTGTATACAAAGACAATATGTAAATCATTAAGATTACCAAAGTATTTAAACAAAATGTTTTGATGCTTAAAGATAGGAAAAAGGAACTTAAAGAAGAAATTGACTTTATTAGATCTTTGCCAGAAAAAATTTTTAATAAATTCAAATTTTAATTTTATACATATTTTTATGATCAAGAAAAAGATGAAATCGGATCATTTAATTCGATGATTTATTACACATGCAAAGATCAAACAAAAAATATAATATTCAGGTCACGATTTTTCCACTCTCTCCTTTTTTTTGAACTTTTAATGCAAAGGCAAATTTACGTAAATAGAAATGATACCTTTAATTTTAGAAAAGCTTGCAAATGTTGCACTTTGACTGCAAATTAACAGAAACTAATAAAACTGTAGGTATTGTTACATAATATATATTCTATTGCTGAAAATTACATTAGTTAAACTTAAAACGAATTTAATGGTAAATGAGATGGGATTTATGCTTCATTTCTAATAACATCATCGTTTTGACGTTGTAGCGTAGCAGTCGGCAGTCCTTGTAGTAATTACTGACATCGTCTCAAAATCACATTTAGTTTTAATCTCGTTGTCATTTTCTAGATGCTTTCGCTCGAAATAAAAATTAAAATAACTCTCTATTAACAATTGAAAATAAAATTTTCTTCTATACGTGAATTAGTTTAGACACGTTTAGATACTACTGTACTAATGAAGTAAGCGAAGCGTAGAAAAATGACAATGAGAACTCGTTGATACTCATAATGCTAGAAAGAAAACAGTTTTAACTAGGTAATATCCAACGAGTGACTTTCTTTGTAGCATATCTTTCGTCATGATCTTACATGTCGGTAACTAAAAATATGCAGTATATATAGTATTTGTATTATATAGTATTGTATCGTCGAACCTAAATAATAAATACATTTTATACAGTCACAGACCTTTTATACAGAATGTCCAAAATTTTTTGTTGCTGTACAGTTTCTTCACGATATCTACAGCGGTTTAAAATTTCAATAATTATTTTTTTTATATGTATACACCGAGTATTTGAAGCGAGTATAAAAACAAAAAAATAGTTTCATATTGCAGAATACCCTTAAAAGACGATCTCATATTTCATAATTCAATAATATTTTTTTTATAAAATTAATTATAAAGAATAAAACAAAACAAAACAAACTATATAATTTTATTATTTACGATTGTAATACAGCAATTAAATTTTTTCACGTTTTAAAATTGGTATAAAAAATCTTTCGCTTTGTCTTTTCTTTATTTCTAATCTCGATAGTTAAAGTCCTTTACCCAATATATTTTTAATAATAGTTCGAATTAAATTTAGGATTCTTTAAAACTCTTTTAAGCAAATTTTTTTCTTCATACATATAAAACATATATTATCATCTTTTTTTATCTCGTGATCAATTCAAGGGCACTCTGTATAGAATGGCCTGTAAAATTACTAGATACGTATTTACAGTAAAAAAGTTTAATTGGTCATGTATCTACTTAGCGTAGTAAAGAGAGGAGTAGCGAGTTGCGTAGTGTTGTCTGTTTCGGCTACATAGTCGCGTACTTCAGTCACATTTATAGTCTTGCAAGTTACATGCAAGAATTTGTTTAGTTTTCTGAGTCAGTCGACGTCGAACGAGGTAATGTCCGTGTCTCGAGTTTTGTATCGATAATTGTTGACGATCGATTTAGTACTTTTTTCGAATCCTTATTTAAAAACTTTAAAATCTTTCGCATTGTATGTTTTTTTTTGTTTTTGTTTAGCTGATGTCGAACTGAATGTTTTACAATATAAGATACGTAGCAAATACGAGCTTACTTGCGAGAACTGTGATATAAATCATTACAACAAAGCATCGCTAAATAAGTGTCTGCTTCTCGACTTGTTAAAAACTATAAGTCGTGTCCATTGTAATGAATACAATGTTTACTTTGCTCTAAATATTATTGTTTCTTAATTTCATATCTAAAAGCGCCGAAGTTTAGAAATTAATAATTTTTAATGCAAATATGACGCTAATGAAAGTTAAAAAAAAAGAAAGAAATGTAGGGCCATTTCCTTACACCGTTCATTCAATTTTAGAGGTCAGATGTTTCCCTAAAATGGACAGTAGCTCATTCGATGAATAAAAGTAACGCATGCCTCGACGCACTTTATGTATTGAGTTCAATCGTTCAATTAAAACTGGAAGCTATGTACTGGTAGTTGAGAAGAATCAGGTGCTGGAAATTCAAATTGCTGTCCTTGAGAATCGACTGATGGAGCGATTCTTGCGTCCTCTTCTTCGGAACTAAAGTAACGCTCAATGATATCGAAGGCTTTTTGGTAGATATCCAAATTTTGATGCGATTGTAAAAATTCTATTTTATCTAGGCCTGCAAAAATATATAAATCATCACTATAATTATTTTAAAACACAAAGCGAAACTGATCTCAAAGCTTAGACTTTTAAAAACTAAGGTATAAAACAAATTCAAAACGAAAATTTAGTTATACATACCAAAACATTGTTCAATAAGAACACAGTATGGATTAACACCATTGTGATGAACTGCATCCTGTTCTCCAAGGCGCAAAATATTTTCCAAACCATTCAATGCCACTTGAATAATCTTAGCATCCATTACCGTTAACAATTCGCACAAAGGAGGAATGCAATTTTGTTCAGCTAAATATCGAATTTGTTCTGGTGTTCCTCCACTAGTAGCATTGGTAATAGCCCATGCAGCTTCTTTACGCGTTTTAAATTCAGCTTTACCCAAAATATCTATTAAAACTGGGAAAATTTTGGCATCTATGACGGCCTAAAAAAGCATACCATAATTTATTAATTATATAAAATCGTATAAAAAGAACTTTGTATTTAGTAGTCCAATTAGACTGAGCCATAATTGGAATTTTCTTCTTATAATAATTATTATTTTTTTTTTTTTGTATTATAACTAGCATTACTTGATAATATCAACCTTCTGGCTCTATTTTATATAAGAAATCATTATTTTGAATAAAGAAATTTAAACTAACCTGAATTTGTTGTGGATTTCCAGCGGTTATATTAGAAATCGTCCAACAAGCTTCTTTTCGAATACTTTCCCGAGATTGTCCAAGAAGATGTAATAAGCAAGGTAATGCTGAACAATTTAAGACAACTTGAGTTTGCATGTCATCACCAGTCACAATGTTACCTACAGCTCGTAAAGCTGCACTTGTGACATTGTGTTGATCATGCCTAAAAATGGATACATTTAAAAAAATTATTCAATTAAAATCTAATATTAATACTTCAAATTCATGAAAATTTTTAAGAAATAACTCACGTTAATAATTCAACAAGACGTCGGCATACCCCAGCATCTATAACAGCTTGAATTTTTTCGTTTGGTCCATCACTTAAATAAGAAAGGGCCCAACATGCATCGGCCAAAACATCTGCATCTTGATGATTTAGTAGATATGCAAGAACTTGTAAACATGGCGCAACTTTTTTAAAGTCAGGCGGAGGATTTTTTCCTCTGCATAAATTTGACAGTGCCCAAACTGCATTACGCGTCATAGTTAAGCGCGTTGGTTTTGAAAGAAGTCTGTAACGTAAATTATAAAATAATTGTAAAGGAAAAAAGTTATAAAAAAAACAATTAAAAACGTGTAAAAGGAGCATTAATTTAATTTTAAAATATTTATTTTAATGAATAATTTCTTGCATCATATTGCATTATTAAATAGCTACCTTTAAATTCTTAGTTTAACAATTATTAAAATTATTGTAGATTAGTATTAAAATAAAATTGAATTTACAAATAAATGTACAGTTTCATTATAAATAACGTAATTTAAAATGTACAATTAAAATAGTTATATCAAGATAATTCATTAGTAAATAACAAAAAGTTAGTGAAATAAAATTAGGCTAATAAATTATGAATGATGTATATGCCTTTAACTGTTTAATTCAATATTGTAATATTTAGCAAGTAATTAATTGATTATGTGTATTTAGATTGACTCTTAGTTCTTAAGCTTGTTGCCCTGTTACATCGCTATTCCTACCGTTTATATTTTGTGTAATATTTTTATGTTTCTTTGTAATTGGGTATTTATGCCCATTTGATTTTCAAATGAATAAATAAATAAATAAATAAGTAAGTAACTTTCCAATGTCACATATGTGTAACATGCATTCCAGATGCCTTTATTGTTATATTATTTATAAGCAATAAAAAACATGAAAAAGATTGGCATCAGTCAAGATTACTGTATATTCAAAAAGTTTCTTAATTTGAATTTAAATAAGTTGAAAATTTCAATTACTAAAAATAAAAACAAAAGTAATACTCAAAATTTTATAGAATTAATTTGGATTTCAAAGGATCAATTATAAATCATTTCATTTTTATACATATACTAAACATTATGTAAAGAATAAAAATCATTTTTACATCTGTAGTAGATTGTAGGCCATAAAGATAATTAGATTGTACTTGTGTGTAAAAAAAATTTTTAACATTTAATATTGAAGTAGGATCATAAAAAACTGAACTTACTGGAGCAGTGGAGGTAAAATACCACTTGATAAAACATGATCTCTGCATTCTGGACTGTCACCTGCTATATTGCCTAAAGCCCATACAGCTTGTTCTTGTACATCTTCGAATTCAGAACTTAAAAGTGCTATGAACATAGGTACTGCTCCAGCATCAATTACCATGCGAGTTTGTTGAGATGTTCCACTAGCAATATTCGTCAATGCCCAAGCAGCTTCAAACTGTGAATATTTTTTTATTTTTAAAACAAATTTTGTAATAATTTTATTATATCTTGTATTAGTAGTAATAAATTAATCAAGATAGCTGTAGTTTAAATCACTTAAATTTAGAATTGTTTAAAATTTGTACAAAACTAACCTGTAATGTGCAGTTGGTATTATTTTTGAGAAATTCTACAAATTTAGGTACAATTCCTGTTTGTATAACTTCATCTATGGGCGGATTTGGTTCTCTAGATAAAAGTTTTCTGAACTTTTGAGTTGCTGCCAATTGTTCATCTACATCTGGACTATACAATGCTTCCACCATTTCAGGAGTTATTCCCGGAGATTGCTGTACAAAAATAAATTACAATAATTAAAAAAGATGTAGGTTTGAAAATGAAAATAAAGTTTATAAATTTTCTAAAGATTCATACCAAAGTGGTTTGTGGAACAGTATAATCCTCCGTAATGGAGACTCCATCCTCATCGGTGACAATGTTGGGCACATTGCGTCTTTTTGATAGTTGCTGTTCTCTCTTTTGTTTTCTCAATTGCACACCTTCTTCTTCCCTGCGTCTCCTGAGTTCTTGGGAGTCCAGAGCCACATTTTTGTAGCGGTACTTATGTGCTGGTCCAGTCGACATCTGAAAGCACAGAGTCAAAATTGAAATACCAGCCTACCAACAAGCAATCCACAGAATGACAAAGAAAAGAAGAAATACTCTTAGCCTTGCCCTCGCCTATCGAGCTAAAACAATCGTAAAATCCGGAAAAATTCAAGTCCAACTGGCCGAGTCAGCTTGGCGAGCAGTAAAAGTACACAGCTCTGTAGAAAGTGAAAATCTGGACGCGGCTGTGGTGCGCGGAAAGAAAAAAAAGGTTATGTTTGTCCCGGAGTGTGTGTGTGTGCGCGCGCGATTATCGTTGCGCGGCTGCACCCGAAACGATCGAGCCGCGGCGTCAGAAAGCTCCCGAAATGTATAACGATACATAGAATCGTGCCACAAAGCGAGCCGAGTTTCGCGATGTGGAGATCTGCGATCATGTGCGGCTCGCGATGTTGGGCATATTTTGGCAGGGCCGCGGCGCGATTGACATTGTGCTTGAAGAGAGAGAGTGCGCATTATAATACACACACAACACAAGTATAGCCTAATGGTCGTGCGCGCGTGCAGAGTGGTGTAAAAGCAAAAGCACGCGCGCACGACTGGGTATATATACCTAGGGAGAGTACAAGAGGCAAAAGCACGGAGACTCCTGGCTTTGTCGAGAGTCGAGAGAGCGCGAGATACATAAGTAGTTGCGTATATACTTACGGCTATGCGTTACTCTAGGTTCGCTTGCTGAGAGGCCGAGGATGATGGAACGATAAAGTTCATGAGCCTCGCACTTGTAAATCCAGAGCGTCGTCGTCGTCTTTGCTCCCGAGCGCGCACACCAGAGAGCCAGTCCACACACGCGCCGCGCACTTCTTTTTTCCCAGGGCCAGCAGCAGCAGCACGCTAGATATGCGCGCGATATATAGGCACACTATATATTACACTGTACCAGCGGCGGCCCCGCGAGAGGAGAGCGAAACTTGTGTGTATATATATATGCGCCTGTCTCTCTCTCTCTCTCTCCTATATACTACCTACACACAAGTCGCGCTCGCCTCGAAGAGCTAGGTGCAACGAAGATAGACTTGTATAGAAGAACAGTTCTTATGAGGCAGTTGGGTCCCGAAAATGTTAGTTTCTTATTGCCCGCTTGGCGCCGCCACAATG
>JAPYZA010007320.1:0-10246 GCA_030522685.1 Eupelmus azureus | reverse complement strand
TCAGTAGGTACATCATTCTCCGATGAATGAACAGATTTCTGAAATTCAAAAAATTTTTAATTTTTCAAGGTGAAATATCAATTTTTTAAATAAATATACGTAATTTTACCTTATTTTTGGTCATTGTACCATTTTCTGTCATTCAATTTTAAAACCCTTCATTCATCGGAGAAAGGTGCCCTTACTGAAGCCAAATCAGTTTCGAAAACTAAATTTCATCCATTGGGTCAGCTTAAATCTTACGGACAAGAAACTAAAATTTAACAAAATTGAAATAGTAGAGAAAAACACATTTAAAAATTTTATTTATAGTATCTTAAAATTATTAATGTTATACTTATCTTTTGCAAAATAATTTTTGCCTGGTATCTCTTGTTTGTATCAGCCTTTGAATATAAAAAAAAAATTCCAGAAAACCAGACTCAATTATTGACCAGATTCACCTGAAACAAATAAATGCAACTTAACTTGACAGGGAAATAACAATGATTTTTCTTTTAATATTGTATTTTAATTATATTCATATTTTTAGTTCAACTGTCACTCTTCTAGTGTCACTCTTCTAGTTGATAAAATCCCCCTCGCATCCACTTTAAATTAGCTGAAAACTAAGAAAATATTTTTAAAATCTAAGTATCATTGTATACATTATTATAAAGATTATATTTTTATATAAAATACATTATCTTTTTTATCTTTTACGCAACCCAAATTTGCAAATGAAACTAGAATAACATAAGAATTAAATACATTTATTTATAACTGATACTTATTCTACTTCTGGTCCCGACGAACCACCAGCAGAAATAGCATGGCTACAGTTGAAAGATGTTTCATTAAATTATTTTCCTGCTTCAAAGATGGATTTTCTTCATCTTGTCATTACACTATTCTTATACTAATTTCTGATGACTAGAATCACAAGCTGACTATAATATAACTGAGTTTTGCAAATTTATATTGCTGTTGAATGCTAGTTAGCAAGCAAGATGTTTTGAGTTGTAATTGCTGGATGAGGTGATGGTGGGCGTTTTGAATAAAAATTCACTTGATTAATCTAGAGAGTTGAGTTTCTTCAAACGACCGGGGAGCAGCTTACAAGTAGGTGCTGCTCGGCCGCTGGCTGCGGCGTAACTAACTCGCGAGTGGGGGCGGGTGTCCCCAAGATTCTCAGAAGTTGGTCACATGACCAATCGCGTGATATGTGTGAGAGGTGGATTTGAAACACTCCGCCCACCTCTCTTAGCAGAAGAGAATAACAGTTTTACATGTGAATAATAATAATACTACTAAATTGAAAAGAATACAATGCAAATTTCATTTAAGAACAATAATACAAAATTAGTCAACTCCACTCTCCTTTAGATATAAACATATTAAATTGTTTACAATGAAAAAACTTAGTCGCTTTACACATTAGTCTTGCACACCTGAGTTAATTATGTACAAAGTTCTAAAGTCCCTAGCTAAACTAACAATACACATTCAGTAAAAGCTTGTCGTCGCAGATTAACTAATCTAGTAAAACAAATTATCGAAGTAAATCAAATTTTAATATCAAAATTAAGCAAAATTTAAGCAAAGTTAAAACTGACTAAAATATTTTAAGTAGCAGGTAATAGTCAAATAAGTTTAGTAAGCGGTCTTCGAAGCGTATATCTTGCTGAACGGACAGTCACAACTCTCGTGACATAATGCGTCCCAATGGTCACTGAGCAGGAGCAGTGGTTTCTAATCAGCACCAAGTCGTCTATCGCAACTTCTAGACCATGCGTACGCCATTTATTTCGTCTTTGTACGTGTTGCAGATACTCCTGCGACCATAATCGCCAATAGCTCTGCATCATCTGCTGGACAATGTGCCAACGTCTGCTGGCAGGTATCTTTTCAGAAGTAAGATCAGGCTCTGGAACAATGTAAGATTCGGACTGAATTAGAAAGTGCGTAGGCGTGAGAGGAGTGAAATCAGTCGGGTCGTCAGTCAGTGGGCACAAAGGACGAGAATTTAGACAGGCCTCTATTTGACTCAGAAGTGTCGTCATTTCATCAAAAGTTAATTTATTGTCACCTATAACTCGTCTAAGATGCTGCTTTACGGATTTCACCGCTGACTCCCATACACCACCAAAATGAGGTGCAACTGGCGGATTAAAGTGCCAATTTGTCCCCTCAAAACCTAATACTGCTCTCAGCGTATACACGTGACTTGAAGCTTTAGAATAAAGTTGTTTCAGCTCCGAATCAGCTCCAACGAAAGTGGTTCCCTGAACACTGTATAAGTCGCTGCATCGACTCCTACGAGAGGAAAATCGCCTATAAGCTGCTAGAAAGGATTCCGCGGAATAACTGGATACAGGCTCCAGATGAACAGCTTTCGTGCTCATACAGATAAAAACAGCGATATATCCCTTTAGAGCAGAATAACCCCTCCCAGGAGCAGAGCGCATCATAATAGGTCCAGCATAATCGACACCAGTACTACTAAAGGGTCTAGAAGGTCTTACACGTACCGCAGGAAGATTGCCCATCATCTGATACATAGAAGTTGCTCTACCGAATACAATGGACACAGCCCTGAATGATTAACTAATTGCCTCGCTCTAGGAATCCAACAAAGACTTCGTAACGTGGTTAGTGTAAGTTGAGTTCGACCATGCAATGCTCGCTTATGAAAGTCTCTTACCATCAACTCAGCCAGCCTGTGATTTCTAGGGATTATAGACGGAGATTTAAGGTCATGGCTAAGTAAAGAATGTTTCAATCGACCCCCAACTCGAATAAGACCCTCCTCGACAATAGGATTTAGAGATGAGAGTTCACGTTTTTTAGAGAGAGTCTTCAGATTTGGCCAAGATAATGAACTCTTTTTTATAAAGATCTCTTTGAGCTACAAGAGTCCAAAAGAGTCGAGCCCTTGTAATCTCCGCAGACGCTATATCCGTGTAATCCACCTGATTTATGTGAATCCATGAGAACGGAAAAAGTGAGTGAGCTTTACGCATGTAAATCTTGCGTTTTTGTGAGAAGATAAAACGAAGACAGTAACCTGTTACACGTAGTAATTTTATCAAAGATGAGTACTTGTTAATGAATTCTTGGCTCCAACTAGAATCCTCGCCACCTGCACTAGATACCGTTTGATAAATCAGACTTAGAGACTGAGCGGAGTTTTCCCATGCTTCAGAAGAAGGGCAATTAGGATGGCCTTCAAGACTTGAATTGGGCCATTTATCACTGTCACCCCTCAATCATTGTGGCCATCTCCACCCGATATCAAGATCAACCAAATCAGCTGGATTCACCCCCCTCTAGACGTAGGATCAGCAGGGTTATCCGCGGATCTAACATGTCGCCATTGTACCTGCGGCATAAGTGTATGAATATATGAATGTAGGCCATCGTGAAGGATGCTCACGCAATCAATAAAGTACGTCAAGTGAATCAGTCCAGAGAAATACAGATAAATTATCAATATTCACTTTATTGACAATACGATGAGATAGTTTGACAGAGAGTTCCAGCTTTGGTATGGATAGTGTCTTGAACGGCGCTACTCGAGTTTTAGATTGAATCAGATGAACAGAGACGCCAACTCCAGATTGAACTCGAAGATATACAACGGCGCCATAGGCCCACTTAGACGCATCAGAGAAACCGTGAATCTGTTAAGATTCCGCTCCTTCAGAGTATCCGATCCACCTGGGAACGGATATGTTTGCAAGACCGACAATAGATCCATACACTTATGCCAACTTGCCTCCTCGTCAGGAGGCATACGATCATCCCAATTAAATTTCAGTAACCAGAGTTTCTGCAAGAAGATTTTAGCAGTGATAATAGCAGGTGCCAAAAATCCCAAAGGATCAAAAAGCTTGGCTACTTTAGATTAGATCAATCGCTTAGTCCAAGCTTCAGGAGATTGAACGATAACAATTTTAAATTGAAAAACATCAACAGATGGTTGCCAGAGCAAGCCAAGAACAGAAAATGCAGAGCCAGAATCAAACATATCACTCGAGTCAACAGCCAACAACTCATCGGTAACCATTCAAGCAGGCCTGGCTCATTTGAAAGCCACTTTCTAAGATTAAAGCCGCCCACCTTGCAGGATTTAATGACCTGCTCCTGCTTCAACTTAGCTACTTCCAGTGAATGACCGCCTGAGATGACATCGTCCGCATAAACCTCGCTCCTCAGCACAGCAGAGCCAAGAGGGAACGTACTACTCTCATCCTCAGCAATCTGCTTAATGACCCTGCAAGCCAAGAAAGAACTACAAGCCAACCCATATGTGACCGTGGACAAACGGTAAACTTGAATATTTTGAGATGCATTAGAGTGCCAGACAATTGACTGAAGATGCTGATCGTCCTCATGCACGTTGATCTGCCGATACATCTTCTCCATATCAGCTGCGAATGCATACCTATATTTACGTCAACTCAACAAAAGATCGGGCAGCTCGGGCAGAAGATTTGGACCTACATGAAGACTTTCATTCAGAGAGAAACCAATCTGAGTACGAAACGAGCCATTGAACACAGTGCGAAGTTTAGCGGTGGTACTCGGATCCTTCATTACGCCATGGTGAGGCAAGAAAAAACTCTTCTCTAAATCACGATTGGCGTCAGCACCCACAGCCCTACGCATATGACCCAAACTCTCATACTCATGCATAAATTCACTATATGCCTGAAACAATTTATTATCATTGTTAAAACGTTAGAGCCTTGATCGATCAATGCTCCCAAGCTTCCTTTATTACTGAATCCCTTTGTCAAAAACTATTTCTTACTAAGCATCATGTTTCAGTGCCAGTCCTGGGTGTTGGAAACAAGCGTCTGACTACATCTAAAGGACTCGTCACCATACAACTGCAGCCATGGTTCACTTCTACGTACAACTGAATGGTAGATGCACTTTTCCTGCCTCACGTAACTGGATACAAGCCAGTTCTGAATGAGGATGCTGCAACTTGGGAACACCTGGAGGGATTAACTCTAGCTGATCCAAACATTTCACGATCTGGTCGCATCGATCTTCTGCTCAGCCCATCAGTGCATACCCAGATCGTCGAAGGAGAAATCAAAAAGGGAGACAAAGGAGAACCGCTGGTCACGTTGTCTCTACTGGGTTGGCTAATTTCGTCCGATGCCACTACTTTTATCAATGTCCCAAGCCCACCCTGAATACCCTCTGTACTAAACTGCACTGCTGAAATCGAAGTTAACGAACTTCTACAAAGGTTTTAGGGTCAGAAGGTGTTTTCAACCTTGTAACGATTTATGGAATCGGGAGATTGATTTTCGTGATCAAATCAGAATAATACAAAAAAAAAAAAAAATTAAATCTACATAAGCTTAAAATTTATTCCAAATGACAATCGACTGTTAATTACATATACATCGCATAATATCATAAACAATATATCTTAGTACCGCAGTGCGATGCTCCCAATTTACATAGCAATTTCAAATACGAACGGATCTTACTAATATATTTCCATACAAAGTTACAGAGAAATATATAACAGAAAAAAGAGCGGTCTGAACTGCGAGAACGAATATGACTACTTATCTTTTCTGTTGATGCGCGATAATCGGCGGCTCCTCGCTCCTCAATCATCCTCTTGGTGCAGATCCAGCGGTGTCGGCGGCAGACACCAATTCAAGGAATCGATACAAAGGGAGATTCGTGATATCCAAAGAGGGTAGAGCGGATCGGATAGTCCGACTCCTTCGACGGGCACGGAGCGAGAGAGAGCAAATCGTGCGCACGCGGGTATTTATCTCGCTCATGATTATTCTTGGACGGTTGCCAATTTTGGCAAATTTGCTTACGCTACTTCGCTCATGTACGAGGTGAAGGCGGCACATTCGAACTCGCTTTATGTGTACTTACATTACCCCCCTTCTCGTTATCTTTCGTGACATACCTGAACAAAGTTGAGAGAAAAGAACGCCAAAAGCCAATAAATCCCCTTAAATATTAACAATCGCGAAATCGAAATTAGGAGTAAAGCTTTGCGAAACCAATCGCATTTATTTCATCGTTCATTGATTACAAGAGCTGACAATTGTCAGTTTTGAATATCGTCTAGTAACTTAATGATTACAAACGGTGCACCTTTTACAAATTTTTCTAGGGCGTCCTATCAATATCTCTCGCGTACATTTGCTTCGAATGATTTCATGCACGTCTTCATGTGTTTAATACTAACGATACTATACATCGGATAAATTTTTGCTTATTTAATCACTTACATCGAAATTTATCGACGCAAATTTGCCCGATTGTACATACCAATTTCTTCGCCGTTATCGGGGTTGCATAATACGGATGCATTGTTTCCTATGATACGAGAGATTCTGTATGGTCCTTCAAATAAATGGAAAAATTTTTTAGTCGTTTTATCAATCGCGTTAGAGAGATGTCGCACTCGTAATAATACCAAGTCGTTAATGCTTAGTATGACTTTAGAGAGTTTATTCTGTTGCTTTTTTCTATTTAAGAAACTTTTTTGTATATTTTCTCGAGCTAATGTTATTATGAGTTCGTGTGCAGGGTATTCAGAATACGGGAATCGAATATGCTTTTTCATGTCTTCCGCGACCGGCTTGCCGAAGTGAACCTCCTGGGGAGCGTACCCGGTGCTATGATGCGTAGTGATATTAAACGTATGCTCTATCTCTGGCAAAAACTCGATACATTTCGTATGTTTTTCGGTACAAAACGTACAGAACATGCGCCCGAACTCCCGCATTACGCGCTCCGTGGGGTTTGATCTAATTGAGGAGAACACTGGTTTGATGTTCTCACTCTCGAGGCGAGTTCTTCATGCAGACGCAGTGAACTGCGTTCCATTATCACTAAGAATGCGTCGCGGTTTGCCGCAGCGAGGTATATAATCATGAAAGACTCGTCTGAGAGTTGCCTACGTCGTCGCCCTTTTCTCCGGATAAAGGCACACGTACTTTAAAAACGCATCAAGCATTACGATAATGTATTGCATACCCCCGCGCCGCTGGAAAAGGCCCATAATAATCAACTGTTATGAGATCGCGCGGCCACCAAGTCATATTCCCCCTCCATAGCGATGGGCAAATATTTGACTCTTTGACACATATCGCACGTCGCTTTTTATCGCTGGTTTCATTGCTTTCCAATAAAAAAAAAGTTCTCATATATGTGTGCGTTTTAAAGACACCCGGCTGGCCTAACTTCTCATGTATTGCCTGAATTATTTTATTTTCTAAAACCCTCGGAATCATAATGCGCCAAGTCGAAGTATTACGCTCGCGGGGGAATAGAATATTTTCGTAAAACTGGAATAATTTGTTGTTATTGTTTTTGCATTTTTCGATTTCCATTGAAATTTGACTATCAAGAACTTGTAGATTAGATAAATTTTTCATATTGTTCTTTATAACGGTATCATTTGAAAATTTGACGGCACAAACTAACGCGCTTTCCTCGCGGTTTTCAAGGGTGATCGGAAGATATCTCTACAAAGAATTTATGACAAGGGATGTGCATTCCTCCTCATTAAATTTCCCTTCAGGATTCCGACTTAAAAAATCGGCAGCGATATTCTCCGATCCCTTACAATAATGGACATCAAATGTGTATTGTTGTAAAAGCAGTGTCCAGCGAGCCAAACGAGAGGACTGAAATACAGTTGAAATTAAAAAGGTCAAAGCCTTATGATCGGTAATTATCTCGAATCGCGTGCCAATCAGGTAAAAACGAAAGTTTTTTACAGCATTTATGATGGCGAGAATTTCCTTTTCAGTCGCCGTGTATCAGATTTCCTGAGGGGAAAGACAACGCCTGACTACGGCAATAATGCACTTATCTCCGTTTTTATCGGTCTGGAACAAAATTCCGCTTATGGCGCAGTCACTCGCGTCGGTTTGAACCCAAAATGTGAAATTTGGAATAATATGTTTCAACGTAACGCATTCTAAAAAGTTATCTTTTAAGCTTCTAAATGCTTGCGTGTGTTGTTCGGTCCACCGCCAAGGAGCGTTCTTTTTTAGTAATTCTTTTAACGGATCAACTAATTGGCTGTGACCTATGCTAAATTGGCGATAGTAATTGCATACCCCTAAGAATTGCTGTAACTGTTTCGTATTTCTCGGTTCTTCAAAATCTATAATATTTTTTCATTTGTGCGGGTCTGGTGTTATTCCGCAAGGTGCTAAAATAAAGCCCAGAAATGAGACATTTTGTTGAAAAAATTCGCACTTTTCAAAACGTAGGGTAAAGTTTATTTCTGTTAGTTTTTTAACTAAGTTACGTAGTACTTCAATATGTCTCGAGAATGAATTGGTGCCCATAAGTAGATCATCAGCGTCGTTATCTATCGACTGTCTAAGGGCGCGCATCAGAGCTACGCCGGCTGTTTTCAGTCCGGAAGGAACTCGGTATAACTGGTACATTTTCGAATCAAAGATGAAAGCTGTATAAGATCGCGATTCCTTATCCAGTAAAACCTGCCAATAACTATTGGCCAAATCAATTTTAGAAAACATATTTTCGCGCCACTCGATATTCGCGAGAGCGCCGACTACGCACGCCGAGTCTCGCGTACGCGACATCAACGCGCGAGCGCTGCTGAGCGCTCTCCTCTCTCCCCGCGCTACGGAATTAGCCGAGCGTAGCCGAAGGCTTCCGAGAGGGAGAGAGAGAGAGAGAGAGAGAGAGAGAGAGAGAGAGAGAGAGAGGGCAAGAGAAGCCAATATGGCAATAACGAACGCGAGCGCAAGATCGCTGAATTTCTAGTCGCGACGTTTTGGCGATTTGTGAAAAACAACGTACGAGACCCGAGTTCAGCTACCGAAGAGAACTTCTGAGGGTCCAAGGAGATTATTCCGGTAGCTGATACTTAGCTACGACTCGTAATATACGAGGTAAGTCCGGCCGGCTTTTTCGCGTCTGGGTATACGTGTGCGCGGGCATACGGCCGTCTACCTTCGGCGCTTCGCGATAGTTTTGCGCAGCTCCCCTTCACAGCGGTGGGGGGTCGCAGCCACTGCATCTACCGTCGCGTTGCGTGTGTGAGTGAGTGACGCGTACACTGCCTGCAGAGCGGCTGCAGTAACAGTGCAATACCGAGCACGGTACGTTGTGTGTGTGTGTGTATGTGTGCGTGAGTGTGTGCGTGCGTGCGTGCGTGCGCGTATGTGTGTGAGAAGGACGCCGCGCGCGGAAAGTGTATTGGAGAGAGTGAAACAGAGTCGCCTGTCTCTCTCACTTTCTTGCGCGCTTTTCTTCGCGGACGGAGTTTTCCCGCGAACCTACTCTCGCGGCGTGGATGCGCCACCAGTTTTGTAACTGTAATTTTGTATCTTTTAATAACAGAATATACTGCTCTTTGATTTTAAACTTAAACTCTCGTGTTCGCGTTTGATTCCGTATATAAAACCTTGTCCTCCCGAAGCCGAATACTGCCGCCTCCGCGGGGGCAACAGGATCCAGTTGCGCATACTGAGCACCTGCAGAGTCGACGAGAGAAATCCGGGTAATTTGTAAGTACCACCCGTTGTATTCGGGGAATAAATTCCACCCCGTTACAACGCCATAAAATTTTTGCAACAATTCGTTAATAAGAGGATGGGCTTCATGGTCATCCCCTATCATTGCATTTAAATGGTGAGCATCAAGACATATGCGAACTTTTCCTTTACTTTTCCTCACAACCCTTAAGGGGTGCAGTAAGGACTACTAGCCCTCTTAATAATGCCCCCTTCTACCATTTCTTCAATTTCCTTTGCCACCATCTCGCGGAGAGCCAATGGAACCGGGTACGATCTTTTTATGACAGGGTCTGTTTGATTGAGTTTAATTTTATGTTTGTATCCAATTGCGCATCCAATTTTATTTGCAAATAAATTTTTTAGGTCTTCGAGTAAATTTATAAATTCTTGCTTCTGTTCGCTATTAAGTACCGTTAGTCGAGTCGCGACCATTCGAAATTCGCCAGACAAAGCACTCTCACTTATCTCATTGTTTATGTTTACATGTTCTCTAATTTGATCATTAAATTCAATATGATTACAAGATACTTTATATATTGCGATGCCGTAATTAACGAATAAATAAATTAATCAAAAAGCATCCTACGGCTCATTAGATCTCCGTTTTCCCCTATCCAAAGAGACTGGTCTCGAATAGGGGGGACAAAGTTGAGCAATGACGCCGGATCCTGGCGCAACCCTCGGCGAAACACTCTCCGTCGCTGTAG
>JAPYZA010007319.1:0-10248 GCA_030522685.1 Eupelmus azureus | reverse complement strand
TTTGACATATATATATATATATATATATATATATATATATTAAATCTTATATTTGAAAAATGTGAAGCAAAGCATATAAATGTCCTAACCTAACGTGTCAGAAACATTGAGTAAGAGGTTTCAAAACTGCCGTCAAGTGGCCACAGTTGAGTTGGGAGTAAAGTACTATATGCAACACGGGAGTAATCTACGACTTTATTCCCTTGTTGCATAATATACTATTATGAAGATTACTCTGAATTGGACTCATTGAAAATTGAAAATAATTTACTGAAACAATTGCTCAAAGAAACACAAGAAAAAACCAGCTTCTAAATGGATTACTAGTAAAAGAAAAACAAAATTATAAATGTAATATTTTTAAACCAAATACATTTTCTGAAGTGCTAACTAATCCTAAACCAAAAAATAAAAGAGTGCCAAAACTATGTGTAAAAAAAACCAACGATAATGATAATACTAATCTAGAACATGCAGTTACAGATTACCTCACGAAAGATAAAACAATCGAAACTAAAAACGTGTTTAAGAAAAAAGACGATACAATAATAACAAGCTGCTTAAATGAGGAGAGCATAAATGCAATAGAAAGAACATTAAGTAAAATATTACCAAATAGTGTAAAAATAGAAAAATAACAAATAAAAAATCTATCAGTAAAAATAATCAATATTGAAAATGTTTTCAACAGTGATAACGAACTTGAACAAGACATCAACTTGAGAAATTTTAACAGCATTGAAGGCAAATATAAAGTACTACATAGTTATGTAAACCCAAAAACAAAAACAAAGATGGCAATATTCGACGTTGTTTCAAGCATTTATAAGCGCATCAGAGACAGTAAAAATAAGTTATTTGTGTGTTTCCAAAGCTGTAGAACATTTGATATCATAAATACAAATCCTTGCTACAACTGTTCAAGATTCGGTCACAGTGGCTGTAAGTGCAAAAATAAAACCACGTGTTTTAAGTGCGGAGAAGAACATACAGCTGGGCAGTGTAAATGTGAAACTCTTAAATGTCATAACTGTGAATATAGCAATACAAAATTCAATACAAATCATAGTGCAATAGACAGTGAACAGTATCCAGTTTTAAAAAATAGAATAACAAAATATATTGTAATGACAGATTATCCAGTTCAGCCAATCTATAACCGATTTTTCGGCAAGGTAGGGAATGGCAAGGATGATTTATCAAACGCGCAACAATCGCTAATGACTAGAAAAAGAATAGTGAGTAGTACATCGATCGGTACATTATCTACATCATCACTCAGTCCGGCAAATCCAAACATAAACAATCAAAAATAAAATGGATCTTAATCTTCATGAGGTAATTTTCGGCACAGAACGTAATGTAGATAATGTGGCTGAACTAAACAGGTACCTATCGAATGAAAATGAAATAATACTATATGTCAATGTGAGAAGTTTAAATGCTAATTTCAACAAATTATTAGTTTATATAAACAGCCTTGAATTAAAGGCTTGCATTATTATTATATGCACTGAGACCTGTAATTTAGAGCATCGTAAATATTTTAACATTCCTAAATATAAAATATACTATAATGAAACACGGTGTGCCTGAAATGTGTTTGAATGAAAAAAAAACCACCTGAAATTTTATTCCTGGAATCGGTTGGTATATAAAAAAACATGTATGGAGCGCTTTCATAGAAAATTGAATTTGAAGTTTAAGAATAGAAAATTCGAAAAATCACGTTTTTTTTAAGTAATGATGATTATTCCATTTATTTAAGAGCTATTTCTATAATAAAAATCTATGATTATTATCATTGCATAAAATATAGTGTTATTAAAAAATAATAAATATAAAATTATTTGAAAAAACTTTTTTATTGAGCTCATTTTAACTTAAATTGCAATGAATTATTTACAAAAGAAGAAATTTTTCTACACTTTTAAGTTTTATTATACATAGCAAATTTTTAAACGTGTCGGGAGTTGTATTCTCGAACTGCTTTCAATAAATTCACAGGATACGTACAGTTAGTGTTAGCTATTTTATATTTAGCCCAAGTAGCTTTGAAATTAGCATGAACAGCTTCTATACATAGTTCACTGAAAAATCCCAGGGCTTTGCCTGTTCTTCGACAAAAATTCAAAACGTGGAAAAATACTGCATATATCTTTGGAGTAATCGGTATGTCGAGGGCGATGTAACTTTTTAGAAATGCAAAAATATTTTTTTCATTGGTTTTTTCCAAATTTTGTGAAAAACATGAATCTACAACGGCTCGAAAGGTTTGAAAACACTTCACATATTTAAGGCACTTGATGCAACAAAAACTACGCAAAACGTCGACTTTATATAAGAGTTTTTTACAAGAATTGCCAGCAAAAGAAGGACTTCTAATAAAAAATTCACGAGTAACGTTACATTCCTTGATCCACCTAAGAATATCTGCTTCACACTCTAGTGACATATGTTTACACATGGTATTCACTACTCCAAGTAGTAAGTGGAGTTCTGGTGGTGGTATCATATCAAGTAGTAAATCATTATCATCTCCTGTGAAAATGGGTGGATGTATACTACTTTTATAATTTTTAGCGCTTTTTTTTGCTTCCATTTTCTTCAAACGCAGAACTGTTACTATGCATTCACCTAGAATTCGGTATTCTCCACAATTGTTCAACTGATCTTTTGGCACAGAACACCACGTACATGGAAAAAAGCTAGTGTGGCTCATGATACCTACTAGTATATTAGCCGGCATAAGATCTGTTACGATAGTAACAGAATCCTCCAAATCGTTTAAAGTCAAGAGTGACCATAACTTCAAAACATTTTCATAATTTTCTTGTGTATTGTCGACTAACGCAAGTATTAATAGCTTTTTCACTCCAGATTCTTTAAACTTCTTGGCAGCAATACCTTCCGTGTATTTGCTGCGATGACCTTGTAAATTTAACGTATCTGGTTCATTTTCTTGACTCAAAATAGATGCACAAATTTTTAAAAATCCTCCTCCTTCATCTATTCCAATTTTTATATGCACTTAACCAGTAATGTATCTTTTTATTTTGACGTGTTGAATTAAACTTTTTATGTTATTACAAAACTCTAAAGTTTTAGTTGCGACTTCTATTTTTTTTTTTGTTACAAACCTTCGTAACTTCCCATTTCTTAACTTCAAAAAACTGATCAAGCGAATGATTCAAATCAAATAAATTTTGTTTCAAATTCGGTTCAAATAACAATCTATCATTAGTAGCCGTGCGTAAAGCAGACGCTACGCCATGAACTTTATTAGTAAATAAGTGGAAACTTGTAGCTGCTTTTAAAATATCATCTGCAGCAATTCTTTTTCGCTTTAAACTTAATCGGTTCGAAAATAGAGTAACATTCAGTGGCTTTCCTCTTTCTTAAGATAAAAAAATAGGAGTATCAGATTGATTTTCACTCAAATTTTTGGTCACACTAATGTCTTTTAATAAACTAGAAGCTAAATGCTTTTTTGCCTTTGGAGATAAATAGCTCAGGCGTTCTTTTAAATTTTTTTACTGATCTGAGCAGTCACATTTTCCTTTTTTTAATTCTATACCACGTTTTATACACTTATTTATCACATTTTTTTGTATTTTTTTATTAGATTCATCGTATCCAAAATTAACGTGTCAAGGTTTTCGAGCTAAATCACATAAATAACAATTGCACAATTTCTTTTCTTGAGATCTGGTGACTTTAGGAATTTCTTTAAATTTTGAATAGTCAGGTAACTTTAAAGAACTCTCTTTTTTTCTTTCACTTTTGTTTGCTTTCCGTGCCACATAAACGCGAATTTGGCAAGTACTGCAAACAGCTGTAGGAAGACACTCATCTTATAAATCGCAATCGAACAGTTTTTCAATATAATCTTTTAAAGCTCCCTTAATTCTTTCCATCGAAATTTTCTTTTTCAGACAAAATAAACAAAATTGTTCACGATTTTCTTCGTGAGTATGAGACTTTTTTTTATTTTTTTTTTTTTCGAACATTTTAACAATTAAACGACAAAGAACTGACACCAATGAAATATTTCAAAAATTACAACACTATTATACAGTGTATTATCTGACTATGTAACTTCATTCTTTCTAGGCCTTGACGCAACTGATAATATCATTTCGATTCATTTCAACTAATATTTACCTATCACTACTATACTATACATCGGTATGATACGAATATTCGCGCTGGTGTCGATGAGAAATATTTTGTTGTGTATACTCATATTGTAATCGTTAGTAGGGTAGATGATCAGACGCACTTGTTCGTGCGTGGAAATTAGAAGATGTGCGTAAGGTGTATGTTTACATTTTAGACATACTGTGCGAAGTTTAATTTTGCTTCTTATTGTATACATACCTGTGCTTCTGTTATACGCTAGTTAATAAGATATGAAACGTGCAATATTTTTACTTTTGTACTGAAAAAGAAGTGCAAGGCTACTTTTGCACATAAAAATGTACTTAAACTAAATTTTTAGAATATTATCTAAATAATTTATGTAACGGAATAATAATAATAAATTTTTATTATAGAAATAGCTCCTAAATAAGTGTAACAATCATCATTACTTAAAAAAAAAGGATTTTGAGAATTTCCTATTTTTAAACTTCAAATTCACTTTTCTCTGAAAGCGCTCGGGGAAATTCGCTAAAATTTAGCATAGATGTTTCTTTTTTATATACCAACCGATTCCAGAAATAGAATTCGAGGTGGTTTTTTTTTCTCATTTAAACACATTTCAGGCACACCATGAAAAGCAGAATAAATAAATCGGATGGAATAGTTATTTGCATACATGAGGATATAACTAAAACAACTGAAACTATACAAATTAATAAACTTAAAATAATAAATACGAAAATTTTGCTAGAAAATAATAAGGAAATAACACTATCATGTATCTACAGATCACATGACATACATGAAATAGAATTTTTAGCCAATATCAAAATCTTGATCCTACTTAATAAGAAGCTCAAAAATAATTTAATAATTGGCGATTTCAACTTTAATATTTTAAATCATAAAGTCATAAATCAAGAATTTCTACAACATTTATTAGTAAACGGATACTGCCCAGGATTCTATAGCATAACTAGACTTGCATAGATAATATCTTCATTAAATTGGAAAATATAAATTATAAAACCTATCTACTGAAAACACCTTTCAATGATCGTTACCCAATAATGATGTCGTTAAAAAGGATTAAAACAAAACCTTGTTGTAATACAAGTACTAGACTCAACTACAAAAAATATTATACAAATAGCAGACACAATAGAATGGTCTGAAATATTAATAATAACAGATCCTAATCAAGCTACCAATTATCTAATAGGAAAAATTGAAACATGCATAAATAAATCAGGTGATACGAATAACAAAAATAAACGTAATAATTTGAAACCGAGAAAAAGTTCGATCACTCAAGCTATCATAATTTTTTGTAAGCATAAATAGAAACTTTTTGAAGCATGGAGAAATGAGCCTAATAATAAGATAAAAGAAAATAAGTACAAAAATTACACAAAGATACTAAGCAGAATCATTAACGAAGCTAAAAACGACTTTAGTCAAAAACAGATCCAATCCAGTACACAAAATCAGAAAAATCTCTGGAAAATAATTAATGATAAGATTGGTAAAAATAATAAAAAATACAATGACATAAACTATATCACTGATATTAATAATAAAAAAATAACTACCTGTAAGGATATTGCTGAAAATATCAACAACTTTTTCCACAACACAGGGAAACATTTGAGTGATAAGATAAAGATGCCAACAAATGAAAAAACAAAACTTCCTCCAATTACGAATAAAAGTATCTTCATACAACCGACAAGCGAACAAGAAATATAAAATATAATACTCAACATGAAAAAGAAAAATGGAGGATGCGATGGCATAAATTCATTAACACTCAAAAAGCTAATAACATATGTTTGCAAAACACTTACATACATAATTAATTTATGTATAGAACAGAAACCATGGCCGGATGCCTTAAAAACTGCAGAAATTATACCGATACATAAGTCTAAAGAAAAACACCTACCAACAAATTACAGACCGATTTCTCTCATCTAAATGTTATTAAAATATTTGAAAAAATAATACATAAAAGAATATCAAATTTCATCGAAAAATATAATATAATATCCAACAAACAATATGGTTTTAGAAAAAATAATAGCACCAAAGACGCTTTATACCAAATATCTAAATTAATATATAATCAATTAGATGTAAGTAACCCCATAGTGATAACCTTTCTTGATTTGGCCAAAGCGATTGATACAGTGGACTATGAGTTATTACTGGACAAACTATTTAATTATGGCATTAGAGCTAAGGCCTATAACCTACTAAAAAGCTATCTAAGTAATAGAAAACCGAGAGTAAGAGTACGCAGTGATTATAGCAATGATAAAACGGTATACATGGGAGTGCCGCAAGGCACAATACTAGGCCCTTTATTGTTCATCATTTACGTCAACGATATGTTACTAGTCTCTGAAAGATAAGGAGTAAATCCATGCCCAAATTTACTCCTTAGAAAAATTTACTCCTTATAAAGAGTATTTTTTTAGTTTACTCCTCGTAAGGAGTAAATTTCGTGAAATTAAAAAATGTACTCCTTATAAATAGTAAATTTCATAAAATCGAGAAATTTACTCCTCACAAAGAGTAAAAATTAAAATTTACTCCTTATAAGCAGTAAAAGTTGGTAAATCATGTATATGATTTACTCCTTACAAGGGGTAAATTTCGGGTAATTGAAAAAATTTACTCCTTATAAGGAGCAAAAATTAAAATTCACTCCTTATAAAGTATAAATTTCATAAATTTAAAATATTTACTCCTTATTAGTAGTAAATTTTTGTTTTCATGAAGTTCACTCGTTATAAGGAGTAAATTTTTTATGAGATTTACTCCTTATAAGAAGTAAATTTCTTGATTTTGTGGAATTCACTCCTTATAGGGAGTAAAATTTAAATTTTACTCCTTATGAGGAGTAGATTTCTTAATTTGCCAAGATTTACTCCTTATGAGGAGTAAATTTTGTTAAGGCGTAAATTTGGGAATGGATTTACTCCTTATCTTTTAGAGAGTATCAATGCCTGAAGATACAATATTGTCATACGCAGATGATACAGCAATTATTTCAACGGGACATAATTGGCAAGAAGTGGAAACAAAAATGAACAAAATGAATTATCTGCAAGAGATTGCAAATTGGCTTGCATCGAATAAATTGTCACTAAACACAGATAAAACAGTATATATGGAGTTTGGCAACATCTACAAAAGTACACCTAAAAATCTAAATACAAACATATAAGGTGAAAAAATAAAGAGAGTCGAAAATACAAGATATCTAGGAGTTACATTCGACAGTTGCATGAGATGGGATGTACATATTAATAAAATATACAATAAGACTAAATATTTAATATTTACCATGTACAAATTATCAAAAATCATGTTTATTGACAATCTACCAATGCTTTATTACGCATTATTCCATAGCATTGCCTCCTACGATATAGTAGCCTGGAGAGGTGCGTACATAAATAGAATATAAATTTTACAAGCTGTCCAATACAAATTAATAAATTTCGTGCATAAGAATATCTTTGTGCATGGTAACAATCCTTTAAACATAGTACAGACTTTCACTCTTGAATCTTTAACATATCATTATGAAGAACTCCAAAAGTGTTATATAGAAACGAATAAAGTAACGAGGAATAAAAGCTTACTAATACCCAAAAGACATAGAAACATTAGTATTAAAAATAGCTACATAAGAGCGTTAACTAAATTTAGCAGCCTTCCAAAATAATTTAAGACAAACGAATAAAAAAAGTACTAAAAACAAGATTAGGAACTTGATAAGAAACAACATTTAGTATTTATAATATATAATCCTTGAATACCTTTGTTGCAACCTATTATGAAGACTGAAGCTCGACAAAACAAAAATTTAAAATAATTATAATTAAGCAAGAGACTCTAGTGCTCGGTTAGTTTTAAGTTCCCAGACCAGCGAACGGATTAATTTCCCCTGCTATCCAGCAATAATCCTACTTTATTGTAATGTAATTCGTACACGTATTACTTTGTAATATTTTTGTGTATTTACTCTGGAATAAATAAATAAATAAATAAATAAAACTAAACAATTAAATAACTACTGTAACAAATCTTTTTATTTATGAATTAGATATATTTTTTTAAAGAATTTGCTTTGCATAATACTTTTTGTCAAAATACGAATCTGTAAACCTTTTGAATTTTGCCAAATTCAATATTGTTGCGTGAGAGAAAACTCTTTCCACTGGCACTGATGATGGTAACGAAGTGTTAAACTTTATAAATAATTTCTTCACAACTGGAAAATTATCAAGTATTTTAAGATTCTTGGATTTATCTTGTAGATATCTCATTAATTCGTTCTGTGCTTTCCTTGTGGAACGTCCATTTGCGGCGGCGCAGGTCATAGTAGTGGCGCTGTTTATCAAAACTGCGCGCTATGTTTGCTCGGGCCAGCTCTATTGCGTCTTGCATCCGTCTCCGTCGGCCGTCTGCTCCAGGTGACGTTGGGCCTCCCACCTACTGGCTCAGGGTGCCTGGTCGGGGTAATTCTCTGCCGTAATTTAAGTAGGCTCGTGAGAACCCTGTGGAGTCGCTCGGTGCGGTGTTATACGCAAAAGCTAATTCTGCAAGCTGGCTGTCCCATGTTTTTTGTGTATCCTTTATGAACTGCCTAATCATGGTTTTTATCACCCGGTTTGTCCTTTCCACTGCGTTGTACTGGGGTTCTTACGGGGGTGTGCGGCGATGTTCAATGCCGCTGTCCTTCAATAATTTTGCGAATTCTTTGGAAATAAACTGTCGCCCGTTGTCGCTGACGACAGTTTTCGGGCACCCGTGACGCAGAATAACGTTAGTACGCAGGGTGTTTGAAACGGCCGTAGCTGTCGTCGTGCGCATCGGCTGCAACTCCACCCATTTTGTAAACCTGTCCTGCATTACGAACAGCTGAGTGTGCCCGTTCCTCGAGCGTGGGAGTGGTCCAACCAGGTCTACTGAGACCGTCTCCCAAGGCTGTTCTACGTTGGTGGCATGCATTTGCCCAGGTATCGCCTGTTGACTAGGTTTGTGATGTTGACAATTATCACAGCTGCATACGTATTTCGTCGCGTCGCGGAGCATTCCTGGTCAATAGTAAAGACGGGAGAGGCGTGTAAGTGTCTTGGCCACGCCCACATAGCCCGCAGTGGGTGCATCATGATTTTCTTGTAGAACGCGGAGTCTTTCGTCCGCTTGGATGCATAACTTCCACTGCTCGCCGGGATCATTATCATTGAAATCGAGGGTATGTAGGATATGTCTGAAAAGTCGACCGTTGCGGATGCAGTACTCCGGGTTACCGGCGGGGTTCTCTTGAACCTTCTTCGTGGATTTCGAAATCCCATTGGCTTAGTTCTAAAGCCCATCTGGCGAGCCTGCCTGAAGGATTGTCTAAACTATTTAGCCATTTAAGTGACTGGTGGTCGGTTATAACCTTGAAGTGGTAACCCTCGCGGTAGTATCGCATCTTCCAGATGCCCCACTTCACGCCCAGACATTCGAGCTCTGTTGTAGAATAGTTTTTTTCTGCCTTTGTAATTGTTTTACTCGCGTATGCTATAACGCGTTCACTAGTGCCCTCGCCTTGGGTGAGTACTACACCTAAGCCGTCTTTGCTAGCGTCTGTCTGGAGCGTAAAGGCTCGGGTCCGATCTGGACATGCAAGTATGGGTGCATTTGTCATCTGTTTTTTCAGCTTTTCGAAGGCTTCTTGCTGACTATCCTCCGACTTCCATTTAGCCTTCCTTTTCAACAGTAAATTGAGGGGAGTGGAGAGGGCAGATGCATCTTTTATGAATCTTCTGTACCACGAGTTTAGCCCCAAGAAGCGTCGCAGTTGTTTCACGGGAGTTGGCGTTTCTAGGTTCTTAATGGCGGCTATTCGGTCTGAATCGGTACGGAGTCCTTCCTTATCGATGACGTGGCCGAGATATTTAAGGCTGCGTCGTGCGAATTGACATTTTTCCGAATTCGGGACAAGGTTGGCCTTTCTTTGGCGTTGCAGGACTGTCTTTAGGAGGCACAGGTGTTTTTCGAAGGATTCCGACACAATAACTATGTCGTCTAGATATGCTAGAA